>CM073769.1:21685284-21875933 GCA_037158775.1 Hetaerina titia
GGGAAATGCTGTAGCCATTCCCACTGCCAAAATCAAGAATATTCCAGCATGTGGTCAAAATCTCAGGCAGTCATTGGGAAATGGCACCCTGATGAAGCTCTAGTTTACATGCGCATCAATTTATTCAATGATGACATCACTAAACGTTTTAGAAAGTTCAAAGGGTCTCAACGTTAGACCAATTTGGAATGATGGACCATCTCTGTCAATTTCATTCTTTTTTTATGGGAAATGAATGTTTTTTCTATTTTTCATTTTTATCAATTTATATTTTTCTTCCAATACTACCATTTCTATTGATTAAATTTGTACCTTAAAATCCTACGAATACACTGTTAAAGTAGTTTTAAACACTTGAGTTTTCTGGACCCAAAAAAAAAAGAAACGCATCAATTCAGCTTATATTATTTCCACAGGAAATAATGCCTTGGAACTCAAACAAGGTTCTCGGACATATTATGTTCCTAATCCAAAGTACTACTGCATAAATAATTTTTTCCAAATCCAAGTTAATCCAAAATTACCATTAACAACTTCTAATAATGAAATATGTCTCTATGAAACAATAATATATTATCATAAGAGTATAAATCAGGAAGGCAAATAGAAAATGAACCACGACAGTTATTGCAGATCGGTCACTGAATCAAAACTAGGTCTTCTGCGCTTAAGTTCAGATTTGAGAGCAAACTTGGTTCACAATTGCTGGATTTGGATTGAGCCCACAGGCAAAAATTATTTCATTCTTGTGGCTCCAGTTTAGTCTCGTCTCCTTGCACAGCATGTAGATTCATGCATTAAGCTAGAGAATGGCAACTCAAAGGCCAAAATATCCACTGAGAAACTGCTGAGGAACAGGAATCCTGATATTATTTTGTCAACAATCAAATCATTCCACATCAATTCAATAGTTGCACACTGAACTTCCTCCTTATCCCTCATCCCATTTTCCTCAAGCAACCCGCTCACCATTTTGACTCCATTCTACCCAGACATTGTCATCAGCCACTAATGGAATCATCTTCTCTACCCCTCAAAAACTATTCCCCTCTTCCATTTGAGCTTCATTTTTGTGAAGATATCATTGGAAGTATGCCAAATTTGAACTAACATAATAATATTTTGATTCCTTATAGACAGTTTTGACCCAACCAGAGGTTCTGAATAAAATTTCTTTTGAAATCTCTTGCTATATCCCTATTGGAATAACTTTGGGTTCTTGTGAACTAGTTCTAATAGTAATGGGTCCATAATGTGAGGCAGATCAACTGCTGTGCAGTCCTGGTTAAAAATAAATTACCAAGGATTATTATTAATTACAATTACAAGGACAGGACTCAAAGCAAGAACTGAATTAAGTACAGTCAAGTGTTTCGTTATACGTTTACGTTATTTTCAATTTTTCCAATTTATATTTGGATATACTGCAGTCTTGCCTTCTCTCTGAGTAAAAGAGTGCAGTGGGAAACTAAGTCTGCAAGTGAATATGAAATGATGTCATAGATTAGGCTGAGAGCTGAGGAGCCTATAAAAGATGAGGGGGAATTATATGAGTACATTTATTTCATTCTACCACATTAGGTTTTTGCTTTCCTGACTTTTGACAAATACTCACACGAGTTTTTTTTCTATACTTGTTTCTAATCAGTTGCCTTGATTTAATCTCAGAGTCATTTTTTATTAATTTTCAGTATTTCCTTAGGAGTAATATTTGTGTATAGGTAGAGATGTGGAACCTTAACCAAGGGTAGACGGCAAAATCTTTCTTCTTAACTGGTATTAAATTCCCATGGGGGAAAAATTAGCTGAGGGAGTCTTGAATCACTTATGTTTTGATCAGAACAACAGAACATGTACACTTCTTTCTTTTCCTATATCATGTAGAGCAGGTATAGGTGCATCCCTATTAAACAATAGTTGGTACCTTGGCAAGAAGTATTTCCATCTCCAACTCAGCAAATCTTTTGCCCAAGCAACTTCTAGGTCCAAAACCAAAAGGCAGAAAAGCAAAAGGATTCTGTTTTCCTTTGCTCACAGATTCAAATTCTTTTATGTCACCAGCAATGTCTTTGCCAGGTTTCCTTTTCAACCACCTTTCAGGAATAAATCTGCTAGATTGAGGGAAGAATTCCTCAGAATTAGTGGTTATCGTAAATGGCATAACGACACCAACCTAGAGATAGAGCATAAGAAAATATATGTTAAATGAAGGCAATGTAAATTCTGTAGGGGCTAATATAATTTTTAAAGTATTATATTTCTCTATAACAACAATACAATGAGTTGTACGAAAAACCTACAGATTTTATTTTGTGCATTTTTAAACATCAGTTCATATTAATTTCAATAATATAGAATTAAGTAGGTTAGTTGGAATAGAGGAATCTTACCCCTTTTGGGATCCTGTAATTGGATAGCAAAGTCTCCTTGGTGGTAAATCTAATATTTCCAGATATTATTGGTGATAGCCTGTGGAATGAGATTAAAAATATTAATGCAGTAGAGCTTATGTCTATTGTTCATAATGGAAATAAAGTTAAGGATGCTGAATGTGCGTTAGAGATAATATAACTAAAGGAATAACACCAAAGTTAAGACTCAAAGAACTGCAGGAGATGCCAAGACACTTAAACAAATTTAACACATGGCTAGAAATCGAGGGATCCATGTTAAGGCCTGGTCGAGGCAAATGATTTAAACACTGTGAAATTCCTGTATTTTAATATATAAAAGTTCAACAGATTGACTATTTAAGGTCCATTAGTAACAGTTACACAAGGCAGAAAAGAATAATAGTATAACAATAAAAAATAACAGTTTATCAAATGAAAAAGAGGCATTTAATTTTCAAGTTATCTAACATATTCAAAATCTAATATGCTCTAAATTAGTTGGTTGTACACCCATGTAACTTCCATGGTCTAGCCTAAAACTGGCTTCTGTCTTATTCATATGATTTGTATTGTTCAGGTACTGAGATTATATCTTATATGTACGAGGGCTGTCATGCACAAAATGAAAAGAAAATTAAAAAGTAACAGCATTGTGTAGTGTCTAGATTTTCCTGAATGATAGGATCCATTTATGGACATGGCTGTCCCCGCTAAACTCCCCTTCTTACCCTACGATGGCAACAAAACCAAATGTTTACCAGAGATTTGGAGGTGGGGTTTACATTACAATCTTAGAAGTGTTGTTAGAAGAAATTACATAACAATCTTAGAAGTGATAGCTGCATAAAAATTGTCATAGAATCATCTTACCTAGCACTTTCCTTAAGACAGGCCCTCAGATATTTCATTTCTTCCAATGTCTGCTCAGTGATTTCATTTTCCTTTCCAGGAAGCAATTTCTTCACCTCTTGGAAGAGTATATTTTGTTTGTCTTGATTCTTGGACAGATGATACATAGCCATGGCAATTGAATATGATGTCTGAAAGTGAAAAAAGTATCATTTAAATATTTATTAATAATTACATTTTATTCATTCTGTTGGTCCAAGTTTTAAGTTTTTTTTCCATTACTTGTCACCATTTATTTAATTTGTTTTAAATCATCAGTATAAAATCATTCAATCCTTTATTACCTTTTAACAAAAGAACAAAAAGCAAATATTTTTCCACATAAAATCTTTAAAAATTCATAGACCTTGATTCAGTCAAAGGCAAATAAAAATTTAAGTAGCATGTTATAGCCTTACAAATAACAAATCTAAATCCAATTTTCATTGGAAACCCCTGTATCTTTCTAATTCCAAATCTAAAGTTTTGTGCTTTTGCAAGCACTTTGGAAAGTCACACTATGGCAGTGATTTTTCATTTGGATTTTACTGCATAAGACAGACTTTGCAGTGGTATTAAATCACTTGCTTCCTTTACAAAGGTTGGGATGTTTTTTTTCTATGACCAAAATATGGATTGGTTCAACTTTTTTTCAGCACTTATGTCAATTTTAAATATACTTAATTGTTTTAAGTTAAATTTAAAGCTAAGTTTCAGAAAGCCAATAAAGGAATTTTTAAGCATGAAAATGAACTCGCTGAGCACTAATCATTTTAACAAAGAAGCTACACTGGTTACCCATTTCTCTTTATTGGCTCAGTCTTCTGATAGAGTAGTCCGTCAGAAAAACTGCACATCTTAATATTATTCTTTGTGAAAAATGTTCAGTGGTCAGTGACCTTATACAAAGAAGAAGACCACTCTGCATTGCAAGTCATTTGCTGTGCATACCTTCACATGAGTGAGAATTTTGTTCCCTGAGAGCTTTTCAATAATTGTGACATTCAATTTTATCAGCTCAGCACCTAATCCCTGAACAGCCTCCATCATGAGAATGAGGGCGAGTTGTTGCTTGGCACTTTCAATGTCTCAATGTAAGGCCCAACTGTTTCATTTACTTCTTTCCTTTGACATCATCCAGAATATGAAAGAGACTGTCTAGGGCTGATATCTTAGTTTCTCACATTCTTTACCTTGCTGGCCATGCACAATTTTTTACCAAAAATTGTTATATAAATAAGTTTTCATTACAACAGAGCTCCCTGGAGTTCATCATACATTACATGTTGTCATTCCAATTGATGACATATCAATTTATCCTTTCTATGTGCATAATTGCACTTATAATGACCTTTTCCGTAAGATCTCTGAATGTTTTACGGAAAATAATGATTTTACATTTCATTAAGCAACAGGCACCCAGAAACAATGCATCCAATTTCAAAATGGCTATTCAATATGTTACCATATAAAATTAATAGGAAATCTACAATTATACCTTGAATTTCTGCCAATATTGAAATAACTCTCCCAAAAGTCCTAATTATTCAGAACAACTACTGTAGACTAAAAAGGTTCATAAAAGTCTTTTTTTTATCTGTGACCTTCATTTAAAACCTCTTAAAACTCTTTCTAAAAATAAAAGGTCTTCAAAGACTTTTTAGAATCTTTACGAATACAATACATTTCGGCACCTTCAAATTATTAGATATTTAAAACTGACTACTAACTTTGATGGAATAATAAGACAAAGAATAAGATGATAAAACACACAAGCCTTAAGCTTCCCATTATTATTACATATTAACCTGTGACCATATTGCAATTAGAAATTACAAAAATGAGGCATTAGGTTTTCCTCACAGTATCAACACCTCCAAACAGCATGTCTTGGGCCATCACACTAGCAAATTTTGGATCACCACGAGCCAAAAGCCTTTCAAGGACACTTGGTTCTCCATCTGCAACATCAGTCCCATTCTGCTTCAGTCGTTGAACTGCTTCTTCAACATATCGATTCGATATTCTGAAGTTGTCAAGTGAATGCAGAAGATTAATTTAGTGTTCTTAAATGAAGAAATAATTTAGTCACTGTGTGATGTACATGCATGTTTGTGTGTGTGTGTGTATATATATATATGTTGATTACGGTGTTTACGATTTATATATATATATATATATATATATATATATATATATATATAGAACACAGAATAAAACAGATAACACGTAAAAGGACACTCATACTGTAGATGATTTAAGCTTTCGGCCTACTCCGAGCCTTCTTCAGGTCAGACTGGATTGTGCCGTCCAAAAGTTATATTGCTCTCGTGAGTACTTCCGCATCATCGATATATATATATATATATATATATATATATATATATATATATATATATATATATATATATATATATATATATATATATATATATATATATAATATATATATATATATATATATATATACACATATAGGGAAAGGAACTGGCCCCCCTACCCTGAGGTGTGAATTTCACTTGCCGTCAGGCTTAGTGCTGGGTGAATATATATACATTGATAAATTGATGAATGATGTTGATATGAATTGATGTCAATTTCTGCCTTCCCCACCTCTCTTGTGTTTGTCCTTTATATGTGTTCCTTTCCCCTTTCCTTTTATCTATTTCTGTGTGAATGAATATATATATATTTATATACTGGAAAACGCAATGCGAGGATATGGAAAGTTTACAGAAGAAGGGTGAAATTGGTGCTCCATACAGCAAGGTTAAGTTATTATCGGGAAGTAAGAAGGCAAGACCTGTGCTAACAGTTAAAGATAAGTGGGGTAAGATAATAGTTAAACCAGATAAAATACAAGAAAGATGGAAGGAATATATGGAAACACTGTATGGTAAAGAACTTAGGCCGACAAGGTTAGACATAGAAAAGGAACATGACGTAGAAGAAGATAGCTTAGGTCCAGGCATACTCGACGATGAAATAGAAAGGGCATTAAAGGAGACAAAAGCAAATAAGGCCATGGGGGTGGACAGCATTCCTGTAGAACTGTTAAAATGTTTAGGAAAATGTGAGAAGAAGGCCGGAAGCAATCCCAAAAAACCACCCGGATCTGTGGAAAACGTTAAAATAACTCGCTATCACTATTTTTTCTCGCAATATTTACTTAGGTGTCTAGGATCAATTCTAAAAATATATCTTTTCATTTGTTATCTACCGGTGAAGGTAGGTTTTTGGATGGACACAACTATCAAATAAATATTTTGTGACTCCAAACAAAACCCAATCCAGCAACATAATCTACATCTGGTCACTCTTCATCTCAGTGTACTTCTTTCCTCCCTTCATCCTGTCCAACATCCCTATCCTGTTCCAGCCCTTTCCCTGCTTGCTCAACATTCTCCCCTCTATTACCTTCTTCAACATTCCACTACCGCTCTATACGTCTTTCATCCATTTTTCCTGCCTCCATAGGATTTCTCTCAACAAACCCCTCTCCTCACCCACCATCTTCAGCACTTTCTCATTTGTTTTCCTTTCGGTCCATGTCACCTTCTCCATTCTTCTCCACACCCAAATTTCAAAAGCCTCCAATCTACATCTATCCTCCTGCCTCAGTGACCACGTTTCCGCGCCATACATAGCTACACTCCATATCAGAGTTTTTACGATTCTTTTCTTAACATCCCTACTCAACAACTGCCGTCATCAACTCCCTCCTCCTTGAGAAAGCCTCCTTGCCTAGTGGAATTCTTCTCCTTACGTCCCTACTACTTTGACCATATTGGTCCAAAACACTTCCGAGATATGTAAACTGTTCTACCTGCTCTATTTTTTCCCTGCCTATTTGAACATTTAGCTTAGCCTTTTTCTTTCTGGAAATCGCATAACCTTTGTTTTATTACCATTGATTCTCATCCCATATTTATCACACTGCACCTCCAATTCACTCAGCAATGCTTGCAACCCCTTGGCTGACTGAGCAACTAATGCTTGGTCATCAGCAAACCTAACCGATTTTACGAATACCCCTGCGACTTTCATTCCTACCTCCAGTTCTTCCAATGCCTCTTTAATCATTTCCTACACATATACATTGAACGAGGAAACATACAGGGTTTGTCCGGAAAATAAGTGTACTGAGCTCAGGAAAAAAAAATGTATTACACTTTTACATATATTAAGCTAATATTCCTCAAAATAGGACCCTTGTGAGTCGATACACTTGTTCCAGCGGCGTTCCCATTCCTGGAACGCTCCCGCGAAGGCATCATCGGGAACCTTTTGAAGACACGTCGTCACGGCCTCTTTGACAGCGTCCAAAGTCCCATATCGCGTTCCTTTCAAACTCCTCTTTATCTTCGGGAACAGAAAGAAGTCCGGTGGTGCCAAGTCAGGGCTGTAGGGTGGGTGCGGCAGCATTGCCACGCCGTGCTTGGCCAAGAAGTCTGACACGACAAGCGTGGTGTGAGAAGGTGCATTGCCGTGATGCAGCCGCCAGATGTTTTTGATCGCTGGCCGGACGCGGGCGACTCGTTTTCGAAGCCTGTTGAGCACTTGGACGTAAAATGCAGCATTTACAGTTTGTCGTTCAGGTACAAATTTGTAGTGGACGACTCCCCTTTTGTAAAAAAAGACTTATTTGTCAAGACACTTATTTTCCGGACGAACCCTGTATGTTACTCTGAAATCTGCTTGGGATTTATGCAACCAAATTGGGGTTCTTTGGAATTCTTTGGGCAGGAGATGGCATTAGGGAGCTATTTCACCCTCCAAAGGTGAAATGGATGAGGACACTAGAGACATGGATAGAGGAGAAAGGAATCTTAAAACATCATAAAGGATACGAACAGTGCATTTCATGGCAAGCATAGCCAAAATAAGGAGACAAGCCATACTGGCCAAATACATATTCAAACATGAAAAACTCCCCACATGGTGAACACAAATTTATTCACATGGATACAGATATAACGAAAAGGGAAAGGAAGGGCAAGTCAAAGATCCACAGAAAGAGTCCCGGGTCAAGGAAACATTTTATGCTTGTGATCTCAATTTTATCTTCCCTACCATTTCTGTGTTTATCTTTTATAATTGTAATGTATACACTCTATATTTACATAAACAACACCTTCAAAATCCCAAAAACACTAACCAGAATCTAGTAATGGTGAGTACTTACTCCAAGAACACATCAAGTGCTTTTACAAACTTTTTCCATGTTGGAGTAGGAAATATTTTCCATATTGGTGGGCCAACTTCTAAATAGAAGGAACATTCAAAAAATGTTCCCACAGCGTCAATCATCCTCTGGGGCTCTGATTCCTTTGGCAGGTTTGGAACCAAACAACCAAGTCGTGTATCCAAGGCCACAAAAGCGATTGCTGTAAGTGGACATAAAAGCATTATTTTATTTTAACTAAAGATAGAGCTGACATCTCTTTAATTTGAAAATTATGGGTCATAAATTGTTATTTTTACTACCTTTGCAAGTCTTGCAAATTGACATTCATAAAATATGTACATTTTCTAGAGCAACCATTATTACAATAGGTAATCTACCAGTTAAGGTAGGTTTTGGATGGAGACAACTATCAAATTAATATCTTCACTCTTCTAACAAAACACACAACCCAACATCCTACCCTACAACAAAGCCCCTCTTCATCTCTGTGTACTTCCTTCCTCCCCCACCCCATCCAACATCCCTATACTATTCCTGCCCTTTCCTAGTTGGCCTAAAATTCCCCCTCTATTACATTCTTCCACATCCCACTGCCACTCAATATGCCTTTCATCCATTTTTCCTGCCTCCATAGGATTTTTCCCAAACAAACCCCTCTGCTCGCCTACCATCTCCAGTACTTCCTCATTATTTGTTTTCCTTTCTGTCCACTTCACCTTCTCCATCCTTCTCCATACCCACATTTCAAAAGCCTACAATCTACAAATATTATCCTGCTTCATTGACCATGTTTCCATACCATACATAACTACATTCTTTATCAAAGTCTTAATGAGCCTTTTCTTGACATCCTCACTCAATGCCCCTGTCCTCAATTCCTAACTTCTTTGCCTATCTAAAACGCTTCCGAGATACATAAACTGTTCCACTTTCTCTAGTTTTAGTCATCATATTTTAGCATATTTAGCCTTTCTCTTTCTGGAAACCCGCATAACCTTTGTTTTATCTATATTTTTCTCATCCTAAATCCATGTGGGTTGCAGTAGTCCTGGGGCAGAGTGTTAGACTGCTGACCAGAGGGTTTGGGTTTGATTCCTGTCTGGCTTAATGATGCTTGACAACTTTCATTCCTTTCTCCAGATATTCCTATGACTCTCCTATTCTTCGTGTCGTTGTATATTTTGAGAAACATAGCTGATTATGTATGTGTATTCTTCTCTTACCCATCTGTCTTTCATTGCCCACCAGATGCACTCGTTTGTGCAGACTGAAACATGCACAGGTCACTGATACTTCCAGTCTACTCCAATATTCTGCAATACATTCATTCATTTTATTCAATTATCCTATCAGACGCTCTCTCAACACTCACGAAGGATTGCGGATGAGGGAATTATTGGGTTTAGTAAAAGAGAATAAAGTAAATTCAGATAATACAAGAAGACATGCAGAAATATAAATTGATCAAATATAATATAATATGTGGATTGCGGTAGTCCAGGGGTAAAGCATTGGACTACTAACCAGAGGGCCTGGGTTCGATTCATGGGCAAGCCTCTCTGGGCACCCTCAGCTCCACCCAAGCTGTGTGATTTTTCAGGCATCAGATCTTCCTGGGAAACCATCACCAGCACTGGGAAAGGAACTGGCCCCCTTACCCTGATGTGTGCATTTCACATGCCACCAGGCTTGGTACTGGGTGAACTCTATCATCACCTACCAAACCGGCCATTGGGTAGAATACTGTGTTCATGGTTTATTTTTTTGTTTTGCCATGTCCAATGAAATCAGCAGTGCTTGTAACCCCTTGGCTGACTGACAAACTAAAGCTTGGTCATCAGCAAACCTGACTGATTTTATGAATTCCACATCAACTTTCATTCCTATCTCCAATTCTTCCCATGCCTCTTTATTCATTTGCCCCACAGATACATTGATAACTTGTTGTATTCTATATTCCTCTCTATTAGTGGTCTCCCAGTAGGTAATAATGCTAGCATACAGACGGATGACAGGTCTTACCCATTGCGTTGCTATAAGAAGTTGTGAGAAATTTGGGACGTGGTCCTGACCAGGAATCTTCCCTACACAAATGAAAAAAGTCTGCTTATATTTTTAGATGTATTACAGTGAAGCAGACTAAGATGCTGCAGTGTTAAACAATTTCTTAGCGGCTTTTTCACGTGGAGTTTTCTATGATGAGCAACTTTGCAACTGCGACAAGTTTGAAATACTTCACAAATACTACCAGCAAAAATTTTAAACTTCAAATTAGCTCCAAGCAAAGTTAAGTATAGATCCTGCCATCTTATTGTTTTTTTTGGATGAAAAAGAAACCCACAATAATTTCAATGTACCAATGGAAAATGCCCACATAAATAGCTCAAGACCATGGAAGGCTGCCATTTATTTTGGACCTGGTCATACAAAAACATTTGCAACAGCATTTAGGAAAAAGCACCTCAAAGTGAAATCACTTGTGTTATGAAAGAACAATATGTATTAAAGACTTTAGAAAGAATTAGGAGGGTAGTGGGAAAAGTTCTCGGAATAGAATAGAAATAAATGAGTTTCCTCAAAAAGTTTTTTATTTTTCAATAGTCTCACTGTATAGACCCACTTGGCCCAGCAATGTTCCAATGTCTTGATCCAATCTTGAATATTAGATTCCTTCAGGTCTGCAAAACACCTGTCTACTTTGGCTGTTAGTTCCTTGTTTGGAGAGAATCTCTGTCCACGGAGGACGATTTTGAGCTTGGGGAAGAGATGGGTATCTGATGGAGCTAAATCAAGTGAATATGGCAGGTGTGGCAACAATTCATATCTGAGTTCGCGTATTTTTGCCATGGCAATGACACTTGTGAGTGGGCATACATTTTCTTGATGAAATATAACTTTCTTCCTTTCCAACCCTGGCCTTTTTTCATATATCTTTTGCTGTAGTTGGTCCAGGAGGTCAGCGTAGTATTGTCCAGCACTTGCTTGACCAGTGGGCAGGTAACCTATCAGCAAAATCCCATTCGCATCTCAGGAAACTGAAACCATCACCTTTCCGGCCAACCATATTGCCTTTGCTTTCTTTGATGGTGGTGAATAAATATGTTTCCATTGCTTTCACTACTGTTTTGTCTCCATGGCATAGTTGTGGACCCAAGTTTCATCTGTGGTCAAATACTGGTGCCCAAAATCTTGCTGGTTGGTCCTAACAAAGGTCAAACATTGTTCAGAAATTTCCATTCTGAGGCATTTGTGGTCCTGTATCAAGAGTCATGGCACCAATTCAGCAGATAATTTTCTCATATCCAATTCCACTGTTAAAATGTGAAATGCCCATTCAGATGGCATCCCTAAAGCTTCAGCAAATTCTCACACTTTCAGTCAGTGATCCTCGATGACCATTTTATTCACTTTTGAAATAATTTCTGGGGTAGAGGCACATTTTGGCTGACCACTAAGCAGATCATCATCCAAGCTGTCCCGACCAAACTTAAACTTGTTTGTTCACTTAGAAACTGATGACTATGAAGGAGCAGAGTCCCCCATAGTATTCCGAAAGTCAGAATGAATTTCATTTGCTTTCAAACCTTTCCTTACAAAGTTCCTTTCTTTATACACTGATAAATGACGGCATGGGAATAACAAAAGAGAGGCGAGCACCACAGATCTCTTCCAAAAGCACTGATGTGTTATTACTACATAGGATACTTGGTGCACTAGCGCTGACATCTGGTGGTTATTCAGAGAACCTATGTCACTTTCTCAGTAGCATAAGTCTGTTTCCAAAACTAAGTGAATAATGAATTCAAACCTATGGTTTGCATTCTCAAATCTAACACATTAAAAGTTTTTAAATTTCTGGAGAATTAATGATATAATTCACAAAAAATTTTTAGGCATCACTTATGTTACAGTTTTCCAAGAGTCAACTCTCAATCCAACTCCAAAACCACATGGAATAATCAGGAGCGACAGAGTAACATCATCCTTTCAATTCTATTCCAAGAAAGTAGGACAGCAGCTTTTACAACTCAAGGTAATATATTTAAAATGTTGCATTAGATATACTTGATTTGATATGAATTATTCAAAAATGCTTTTACTTTCACATGTTTTCTTAATGTTCCATATTTTTATTTTCTCACCTGGCAAGTCCGATAGAAGCCAGATAAGCAGTTATAATCAATATTTCAATGCTAATATCATGTTTTTTACTAATAATGTAATATATAATAACAATGTAATATAGTTCTTCTTCAATTCTATTTTCAATTCTTGACACAAATATTGTGTTTCTATGTGTTACCTTATTATGTATGAATAATAAGTTCCCAGTCTGCCTATCATGAAAAAAAATCTATTCAACATTTTTACTCACATTCAATGGACCACTTGAAGAGTTCGTTGACAAAATCAGGGGGCATTTCATCTCTGCTGTCCCTCAGTATACGGATCCTAGAATTATGTGCACTCAAATTAGATTATATTTTCTTTCATAAAATTCACACATTCTCTTTCACACACAGTGTAAAAAATGGCTGTTGGGAGGTAGATATTTAGAAATTTTGTGGGAATAATATGGAAGGTGTTGGGAGTGGAGGGAGGATGAAAATATGTGAAGATAGGGGTGAATAATCTCTAATATTAATACTTGGGTAATTTCCAGGAGCCAGATAAACGTTCTCTATTGTTCTGAGTTTGAGTGAAGGATCAGAGAGTGGGATGGATGCTAAAATGGATACACTATAGCATTTATCAAAGGGAGTGTTGTGTTCGGAGGCGTGTTTTGGGATTGGGAGCATCCCAATCAGGGAAGAATTCTTGCAAGAGGCCCGGTAGTTATTTATTCTAATATTGAGGGGTGTGGTACACTGTCAAATATAAAAGGCAGGGTATAGTTGGCACTTCAGAAGGTAAAGGATGTTTTTCATTGTTATTGCCTCTTCTTCATTAATGCATTCTTAGCTTGGGCTAGTCACCACTTGATGTCGGTCGAACTTCTTCCATCCCATTCATGTTATGCTCCTTCCCAGGTAGATGAAGGATTCCACTTGCTAGAGTCACCCCTCAAGTTGTTATACCTGCACTCAGCTTCTCTCTTCAATACACTAGGATTTTAGTTTCCTTCTTGCTGATGTTCATATTATTTTCCCCCATTACTTGATCCATAGCACTTAGAGTTGCTTGCAGGTCCTCTCACGTTTCCGCCCCTGCTGCAATGTCATCTGCGAACCAGAGCATGTTAATTTCTTCTCCATTTACCTTGACTCCTTCGATAGCCAATTCTTGTGTTTCTCTTATTGCCTCTTCCAGGTATATGTTGAATATTGCTGGTGAGTGGTTGCATCCTTGTCTTACTCCTTTGATTATTTTGGCTTCTATTTTTCTTCCACATTTCATTTCCATTGTTGTAACCTGTCTTGCAGAGGTTATGGATAATTTTTCTGTCATTGTACTCCAATCCAAGCACTTCTAGTATCTTGAACATCTTGCTCCAATTGACGTTGTCGAAGGCCTTCTCTAAGTTCACAAATGCCACATATAACTCAAATTTATGTGCCTCATTTTTTTGGCCAGAACTCTCAATCTGAGAAATGCCTCTCTTACTCCTCGGTTTTTCCTGAATCTGTAAGGTTTCCTTCAATCCTTCCTTCTAATCTTCAGTTATTTATCCAAATAAGGATTTTTGATGCTTGATTCACCAGGGTCAATATTCTGTGTTCTTTGCATTTATGTTTTCAGTTTCTTTGGTATTGCAATCATTACACTTTTCTCAAAGTATTCTGGTATCTTTCCCCTGTCATAGCTATCTTTGATTATTCCATACAAGGCATTCTCTGGTTTGACCCCCGAGTACCTTGATTATTTCTCCATTTATTTTGTCAACTCCTGGTACGTTATTGTCTCTCAGGTCTGCCACAGCACATTCAACTTCGCCTCTTAATATCTGCAGACCCTGATTGTCTTTACCTATCATGCTTTCATCTTTAATAAAGCCATCTTCTAGGGGTTTGGGGGCTTGATAGAGTACTTCAATGTATTCCTTCCATTTATTCCCAATATAGTCATCACCTATTAGTATTTTTCCATTAGCAGCTCTGATGTTTTGCGATTATGTTTTTCTTTCTCTAAATTCCCTTTTTCACTAGTTTATAAGCCATCTCGCTATTTCCCTTAGACGTGTTGTCATTGATTTCCTCACAGAAGCTTTCTATCCATTCTTCTTTTGCGTTCTTGCACTCTCGTATGATCTGGTTCTGCAACTGTTTATAGAGTTTTTCTTTTCTTTCATTTCTTGGATTTTTGTATTTTCTTCCTTCATCTGTGATACACCTTATTTGAGCTGTTATCCATGGTTTTTTAGAAATTCCACCTTACTCACCAGTGGCTTGTCTGCAGCTTTGGTAATTATATTCCTTATATTCTTCATTTCTTTCCATCGGCCCTCATTGTCGCTATTTTCATTATTTCTTTCTGTTTCCTTTTCAATGGCCATGTTGAACTCTTCTCTTGTGCTCTTTTCTTCCACTATCTTTGTGTTCAGTCTGGGTTGTTGTGTCTCTTTTTTTATCTTCTTGTACCGAAGTCTGCTGTCCATGATCACCAGGTTGTGATTGCTGCTCATATCTGTGCCGGGGTAATTTTTACACAAATCTTAACTTGGTTCTTGTATCCCTTCCTGATAAGGATGTAGTCAATTTGGTAACATGCTTTGTCTCCAGGTAACTTCCATTCGTATCTTCTTCTTAGATGTTGATTGAAGATAGTATTTGCCACTACCTTGTTTTTCTCACTGCAGATTCTATCAGTCTCTCTCCTGCGGCATTTTGTTTTCCCAATCCAAAGTATCCCACGCTATTTGCCTCTTGCCCCTTGCCAACCACAGCATTCCAATCTCCCATCACAATGAGGTTTTCCTTCCCTTTTACTTTTCCTGGAACTTCTTCCAGTTGTACTTCCTCTATTTCCTCATCTGAATGGCTGGACGTCGGCATATACACCTGTACTATCACTGTATCCGTAGGTTCTGCCTCTAACTTTATCATCAGTATCATTTCATTTTATTGCCAGCACGATACTATTTTCTTAGCCCATTTCTTCATGAGTATGATGCCTACACCTGCAATTTTCTGGTTGTCTCCCAAGCATATCACCCTGTAGCCATCGCTCCAGAATTCATTTGCCCCCACTTCACTTAATTTCACTCACTCCCAGGATGTCTATCCATCTCCATCTTTGCATCTTCTAATTTCCCTAATACAAACCTCTAATGACCTAATGTTCCATATCCCTATTCTGCATTTATCCCCTTTGACTGATGTTCCCCTCCCAGTAGTCCCCACCCTGAGAACCGATTGAGGGACTAGTTAACCTCTGGAATACCGGGAGGAAACCCATCTTCTCATATTTCAATGCAAGGCAGCATATTCCAGGGAGAATGATGTAATGGTTTCCTATTGCCTTCCACATCGCAGTACTGCAACCAATATCATTAACTTCACTCTCACCCACAGCTGTGGCAGCTTATGCCAGGCCTACTCACTTGGTCCGCATCACCAGTGCCTAATGGTGAAACTCCTGCCTTTCACTATGGGTTCAGGGTAGCTTTTTAGTAGGAGTCTATTTCTCTTGTCGCCTGGTTCCAAAATACCATTATTGTATTTTTTCTGTTAATGTGTGGTTGCCTTGTTCAGAAAAACCATTCGCCAGTCATGGAAATCAAACCAGCAACCTTCGGCTCCACAGGCAGGCACGCTACCTCTGATCTACCTCCCCGTTATATATGCAAGGTCTGTCCAATAAATATGCAAACTGAGGCCATAAACACTTTCTTTTGCAAAATATAGTTTATGTCAATTTTTTCCCCTCAAAGTACTCTCCATTCATTGCTGTCCACTGATTCTATCTTCTTTTCTGCTTTTTAAAGCACCGTTGGAAGTCCTCTTGGCAGTTAGGCTTTTTAGTTTTCTCGCGATTTCTTGCTTTATTGTGACTACCTTATCTTCCCAGTGATGTCCCCTCATCACATTTTTGCAATTTGGGAAAAAGAATCAGGGGCAAGATCTGGTGAATTAGGAGGATAATCAATGATGGTAATTGAATTTTTGGCCAGAAACTGGCAAACAATCAATGCTGACTGTGCTGATGCATTATCATGGTGAAGGAACCATCCATCATGTTTGGTTAAATGGTGTGCATTTTCCTAAATTCAGTTCATCAGCTATCATTTGGACCGTTTTTGGACGATCAGTATGGGCCGCACATGATCAATGTTGTCGTCAACACAGGTGGTTGAAGGTCATCCTGGCCTTGGCATCATCAATGGCATCTTTAAAATGCTTAATCCACTTGAAAATGGATGTTTTCTTCAGAGCATTATCACCGCAATCAGCTGTCATCATTTCAGTAATTTCTTGATAGCTTTTACTGTACTTCACCAAAAATCTTGATGTTGAATCGTTGCTCCATGATTTCGTCAATTTCAATTTTCAACAAACAGTAAAAACAAGGACAACGGAAACTAACAAAACTGGCACCATATGCACAGCTTGACAATCCAAGCTCAAATGGATCATTAGGTCTCAGGCAAGTAGCTAGTGGGCAGGGCTGTAGTCCGCGTCATGGCCGCATAAATATGTACACATATTTTTGCTGTTGTCTCCATTAAATTGTAACATAATTAAAGAGAATACTGGCAAAAGAGGAAATGAAATTTGTTGAATTTACTTCTTTTTTTAAATTTGTTATGTAAATATATTAATTAATATAAATACATTTATGGTTTAGGTAATAATTATCTGGTTGGAATGGCAGATTAGAGGGTAGAGCTTTGGCTATTGACCAGAGGGCCTTAGATTTTAAATCTAGGTACGATTTGGACAGCCAAACTGAAATCCAAGAGGTGAAATTATATAAATATGATAACTAGAAAATCATCACTAATAGAGAAAATCATTTTGCATATCTCTGTACATGTTTAAAAATAATTAGATAGTGCTGAAGTGCATATCTCAAAATTCAAACCATGAAATGCATTCTTACTGTTCAATAAATTCCTGTGCAACATTTCCTATTGGCTGAATATATTTCTTTGAAATCCTTGGTTGCAACAATGGCTGATTAGCTTTACTTCGGGCTGCAAGCCATTTTTCTCCATCTCTGGAATAGCAATTGAATTTTATATCAGTCTCCATAAAATAATATTAACGATCATTGTAGAGAAATTTTCTAAACTGCTTGACTGTGACTCTTACTGTACTAAGACACCACCTCCATCACTGTAGAAATTTTTCCTAACAACTTGACGATAGTAGGTCATTGCTTGTAATGTTTTCCGTATAGGCCATTGACCCTCATTTCGAAAGGTTGTCTCAACATCCTCAGGTCGAAAAATAAATACAATATCTATTGAGCCAGCAAGTCTTTGGAAGCAAGCTATTTTACCATATTTCTGGTAAATCATTCTATGCAGTTCTTGTATTTCCTTTCCATAGTATTCTCCTGATGAATAATAATGAAATGGGACAAAATTATGACAGGTTACATAAAAAAGAATGGTTAATCCCATAGAGTAATTCCTGCAGCTAGATATATAACCAAAAGTTTTTTCTTAACACGCACATGGTGGTTGAGAAATATGAAGATCATATTTAAGATAACTTAAATACATATGCATAGGGGAGAATTGAAAAAGAAATTTGGGCCTTGGACTGTCAATTGCAGAAGCCTACCTTCTGCTAAAAAAATATTTCAGCAGAAAATTAGCATTTGAAGAATAGACTACATTAATATAAATTAATGTTGTTCCAGAATTCACAATGTCCTCTTTGCAAAGATTTCAATTTCCAGGTTATTATTTTAAACTACCCTGAAGACATACAAATGATTTAATTTGAGCAAGACTGTACTTTTGGAACCAATGGGGATTACATATAATAAAAGCCTTTATTTCTGATTTTAAAGGATTGTCTTTATTTTATGTCACCAATAACGTACACAAGAAAGACTAGTGCTAGAAACCAAATTATAAAACTTAAATTTTGGAATCAACAACAAAATAAATCTAAGTTATTGCTCTCATCAGAGTTGTAAAAGAAATAAATAATTTAGCGCATCATTTATTTTACAATTACTATTCAATTAAAATTCACCTAACGTTAGGTCCATGGTTTTTGATGGAGGAAATTAATAGGATTTTTTCACTCCAGTCTTAGTGCATCAAAGAGATTTTACTTTTGTGAACAAACAAGCATTTGGATTCTGCTTTCCTAATTGGTAGGTGCTATGCATGGACAGGGCTGTTTTTATCAGTAGGTGTACCCAAGGAATTGCCTAGTAGTGATGAGATGTGGTAGCAAATGTCTCACACAATAAAAAAGAAAGCATTCCTAGGCCAAATACGTTTTTGGTTTTTTTATACTAAAATTTCAATATTTTTAAAACCACTGATGAATAGAACTTACCAGTTAGATATTATATAAGGATAAACATTGGTTGCAAGTATCTTATTGCTTTACTTTGCTCATCACCAACTATATAGTTAAAATTTATTATTTATAGGAACAAATGATTTATTATTTCAACATGGAAACAATTTTATCCAAAGTTGACTTTACTATGAATGAATGTGTTTAAATTATAAAAACTACACAGATATATGCATTACTCTAGAAGAGATATTCAAAATGCAATCGTAAAAACCTTAACTCATATGAAATGCATGACAGTTTTACAACCTGTTGTTGCTATGAAGTATTTTTCTTTCATTATTGATTGATCAAATTGCTTATATGGAGCAAATTCACATGGATTCTTTCATTTTGAGGGCACTAGTAGTTGCCCAACCTGCAGAAATGGAATTTCTTTTTGGATACATAGAAAACAACAATACTATGAGAGTATTCTTATCAAATGAAATACTACGAAATCCAAACAATTTGTCAATACCAAAAAAATTATTGCGGTAAATGGAATAGTTAAATCAGAGGCATGAAAAATGATACACCAACAGCGTAGCACCAAGTATTCAGTAGTTCACAATAAACATTACTAAAAACTTTGCAGAACCAAAAAACGCATTACTGTTATTTCATTAGGCACTTATAATTCATTAAAGCAGCTAAATGTTTAACATAGAGCAGTAACAACTTAAAAACATAATAATTCTCAAGATAGTTTTGAAAAATGTACTGTGACATGCCTCTTACATTTGTGGTGGCAAAAGAAAAATTTGTATATGATAGGAAAATTTATATGAAAGGAGAGCATCATTTGCAATAATAAATTCAAATAAAATTATCATAGCTACATGCCCAATACAATTTTTTATTTTGTCTAACAACATTGGCTATAAAATGTGCAGCTTCAAGAGCACAAACTCCACAAGTCTTTAGATCCCTCCCAGTGTCAGTGATGACTCTATACTTTTCTGGCTGTATCAATAGTTTTTTAATAAAATGCACGATTTGCAATTAAAGCAAGCTAGTTCAAATGGCTGGCAAAAATACAAGTTTAATGTTCCTTAATTTCAAATTTACTAGGATTGCAATACGATAACGAGACAAGTTTTCAAATTGACCGGCAACATTTACACCAATGGCATGAATTTGTTTTCCAAAAATACTTTATTTCATCTCTGCCTTTGTTTTGGGTGGATTGAGTTCCTTAGCTGGGGAAATGAGACAGTCCATCAAAAAGTCAACTCTTTACAAAATATTTCCTTAATCTTCTAACAACAGAGATTTTCTCTCATATACATTTGACGTTTTAAAATAAGTATATCACTATTGCTGTAAGTAATTCTCTGCTTATAGACACTATTGAATTTACCTCCCGTAGAATAATAAGACATCAAACAATAAGAACTTCATTGTAAACCGCAAATGCCACAGGGAGAGGAAGTACTCCCTTATCCTTAGTTTGTCGCTTCCACATACCGCAGAGTTTAAAAGGAGACGTTGAGTATCCCTGCATTTGAAATATGTACCTTAAAGTCATTTCATGTGCTCCAACCTTTTTCAATATTAGAAATGATTATTAAATCACATTTTGTCTCAACTTGAATGATAGTGAGAGATACAGGAGGGAGCTCAAGCTATTGCTTGCTAGATTCCAAAGGGATTCGCTACCTGCTCTATTAAAACTTGTGATCAACAAACAAAGCACATTTTCCTGAGTGGCAATAGATATTCTATACTGAACATTATATCTGAATGGCCTTCATAATTTTAAACATTGGAGCGAGTGTCTTTGTGGTATCAAATCCTTTTTGGTTCTCGATCTGCATCATCAGCAGGTTGTGTTTCTATTGTACAACATCCTTGCCAATACACCTATTCGTGACCAGGTTGTCCTGCCACTTTCAATAACTCACTGTGAGTACCTCTGTTCATTCATTTCTCACACCAGTTGGGCATGTTGCAAGATAATATCATTAAGAGTGAATGTAAACTCCTTATATAACATTGAGGCAGGTTACAGGGCAGCAGATCTTTGGATTGGAAAAATCTACCTTTTCAGTACGAGAGCCATCAATCCCTCATTACAACCAAAATGGAAGTTTCTCTAATAGTCATAAAGAATGTAAAGATTTTGGAAAGGCAACTATTAGTTATTATTATTAAAAGATATTGCATTAATTTCTATTATAAGTGCTCAACAGGACGTGTGAACCATGAATGAACATGTTTGATACTGAGCCTCTATTGTTCTCAAGCTGAATTTTACCCTGCATTCCACCAAGGACAGCAGCCACTGTGAGCTAAGCCAACATCAATTTGTTGGTCATTGCATGATATAGACATTTAATGCAAATTATAATGAAAGGATTGGCTCCTCTGACAGTAAGAGAGACCCACCACTTCATGGAAATTACTAACTTAATGTAAAATAACTTTGCATCCATTTCCACTATCTTATTATTACACAGCACAGTTCCAACAAAACATGGTCATTGTTAGGTATCACTTGACAACAACAATAGGTTTTGTTGATACCAAGTTGTGCAACAAAAACATGTTAGTTGAAAGGATATGAAGTCATTCTTACCCATTGAGTGGGTCAAGTGAACCATGTTCGAAGGGAGGTATATGAGTGGAAAACTCAATCTTCCAAGGATTTTTTTAACACAGGCTTCCGTACTGTGCACAAGCTTCTGAACGAACCCGAACTAATAATTATGCCTTAGGCCTTGGAAATTCCAAAAGATGTTGTGACAGGAGAAGGAGTGTTTGCAGGCACAATTGAAAGCACCAATTGAGTAAACTTTTGAGACTTATGCGGAAAAACTGGGAAAAATGGCAACCCAAATACTTCTTCCGATCACATTCTTGATGGTAAGATATGTTTCATTGTCTGTTAAAATGTAGTCCTTACATTGAAGAAGAGTGACCATAATAACACACCACAGTTGCTGACAGCAGAACATGAATGTGTACATTCTATGTATCTATTTGTCATTATAGAGGTATGAAAGGACTTTGAAAATAGGTTACAGAAAAATGTGCACTATTTGCCTTTGTTCAGTGAAAGTATTGAGCTCAAATGTACTTATCTACAGATATAGGATTATTATATCAGATGGGAAGGGAATTTCAGGTTCAACCTCAGTATAATCATAATAATAGAAGTCATCTTGCTCAATTTATCCAAGGATGTAGACAGAAATAAAATTACCAAGTAATATTTCATTACAAATTTTTTAACATAACCAGTGTTTCTACATTACCACACAGTGTGACAGAACATTTATTATGATTTTGAATACGTTTTGCATTGAAAAATAAATTGCACAATTTCACTCATCAATTTAATTTTTGTCCAAAGTGAAATGGAATTTCACAAATATTTTATGTCCAAATTTATTACCACAGAATGATTTACCTTAAATTTCAGGCTGACTTTTATGCCAGATGGAATTCTGTGAACTATGTGGCATTGTCTCTCACTTTTAAGTGAGAAACGATCCCACCTACTTTCTCCAACAATGTACTGATGTGAGACAAATTAAGTTACACTTGAAATTGAGCCATTTATTTTCTTTTCCGCTTTCATTTCCAGAATGTTGTCTTGTAAAAGACTATTTGGGGAAACTTCTTCCTTCACAAAAAATTATTCATAGATAAGAACTCAATTGAACCAAATTAGTAAAAATGCCTACTATATTTTAATTCAAGGTAAGAGATATCAACTAGACTAAATTTAAATTAACTTTTGGCACTAAACTTGAACGACGTACTAAATTAAAGAATATGAAGTGATGATTTTAAGGGCCATTGCTCATTTATGACTTTATTATGTGCATATATATATATATATATATATATATATATATATATATATACACACACATATATTTATATAATATTTTGGAAAGAAAAGGATTCCGTTCCTATTTGGTAATTCACCTTCTAATTTATTAGGAAACAATTCCAAAATGTGTGTAAAACTGAGAAAGCCTCTTCCTAATCTTCCTTTTTCTAATAAATACTATTTTGCTTCACTCGTCCTTTCCGATCCGCATTACCAGTTGATTTTAACTTTTTACCGGACTTCAGTTTATTCTAGTACCCTGAAGACATCTCTATCTTCATGTCAAAATTACACCTTTTTTAAATTTATATTATTATATTTAAATTATACCTTATAAGTTTTACTTTTTACTTATCCTTTCATTTCTCCACCGTTTTCCTTAATTACATAAAGCCTTTGACGTTTTATTCACAACTTCTTAGATCAATATTAACTTTTTCATGCTCAGTGAAATGATTATTTTCCCTGTCTACATTATTCTATCTTTTCGATTGGTAGAGCTGACTTGTTTACATCGGCATGTATTCTATTACTCAGGTGCAATCACCAATATAAGGTAGAAACCGCCACATATTCCCAATAATTGGAAGTGGTTTTGGTCCAGGAATGTTTTCAAATGGTTTGGCCTCAGATTTAACTTGATGGATGGGCTCTTCAGTGGCATAGTGTCGATGAAATGAAAAGTAGGAGTACGTAGGTGGACGTAGAAGTAGGTGGACGTATGAAGAGCAAATGTATTTTTGTGGCTTAATTTTCGATCTGATCATTAAGCATTTCCTCAGAGGAGCAGCAATTGCCTTCCCAGTGGTCATGGTGAAGTTGGCTCTGAAACAATTTTTTTTGTTATCTTACGGGATTAATGATTACATCATAAACTATTTTTCAAACAAATGGTACATGTTTCATTGAATCCCGTCACTAAATTTAAGAGAATCCTTTGACAATTGGTTTCCCCAGCATCCCGTAAAATAGAAAGTTGCTATAATATAAAGATTAATGATTTCTACCCACGATAGAATTTAGCACTTATGCTTCAAAAGATATTTTTAAAGAAAATAATCGATCAGGATTAATTTATTTTCCTGAAGCTTATCGAATGAGATGCAATCAGAAAATAATGTACATGTAAGTTGTACATTCTAGCAGATACCTACCAAATAAACTGGGAATATCACCAAATATAAAACAGCGAAGAAGGTAACAGTTGCCAAGGTCAACTTAAATACGAAAATTACCCTCGATTAAGTGATTCCATTTGGCTATTCTCTTTACAACTGCCTAACTTTGGGAGTTAAAAATCCCGATTATCCGAATATTAAAAAAAAAAGGTTCAAGAAAAATATTCTATTGCTTAAGACAGTAACAATATTTATGCAAAAAGATTTTGAATAGCATCCTCGACATATTAATTCACCCGATATCTAAATATTGTTACGGCAAACAAAATTTGAGCGCCTGAAATGAGAACTTTACGTTTTTATATGAGAGTCTATTTGTCGCTGTTCTCTCTGGAATAGACGACATAGGAACGTAATTTATTGCACTTGAGCTCTTAAAATGGGAGGGAGGTGGTTCGAGTTTATTGTTATATATTAAGTGTATTTTTTCCGAATGTGTTTGATCCTTCTGAAATAAAATGAGAAATTGATTGTAAATTATGAAAGTTAACGTCTGTGTGTTGTAGAGGCACATGTATTTATGTGGATAAATAGATATTTTTCACTTCATTCTTTTGTATTGGAAGTCATTTAAAGAAGATGGGTACAGATAGTGGTTAAGTCGCCTATCCTCCAATAATATACCAGCGTTAGGAAGAGGGCGCGACATACATGTAGGTGGTCAATATTAACAATGCTTTTTAACATAAAGGAGGATATAATTTGAGGGGAATTGGAAGATTTGGATGTTAGAATGAAAATCTGAGGACAACACATAAATTAGTTAAGTTTTAAATAGTTAAGGAAAACCGTAAGATGGAGGCAGATCATTTTGATTGGCAATAGGATTTTTTTTAATACAGAGGAAGATGTTAGGTAAACAAGGAATAGGTGGGAATAAAATAGGCATGTTGGATGGAATGAAGGGAGGGAGAAAGTTTGCAGGCCTGAAGAAGGGACTTGTTGTAGTGTTCGATATCAGATTGTGTCTTCTTAGGAAAAGAAAAATGTATCCTTCTATCATTGTATATCCAAAACCTACCTTGATGGGTATAATATAAATGATAATAATTTTTATATTAAAATAACTTGGTGCAGTAATTTTTTTGCTTGATTACATTAAAGAATACTGCTTACAAAATAAGACTATATACTGTATGCCATGAAATTTTCTGCAAATTAATGTGAATAATGTTTTTATGGACATTTATCTGAAAATCTAATTTTCTCAGCAAAATATCCTGGAATTTCTTTCTCAAATTTTAGTCACCCTCACTCATGATCTGTCCTGGTTGAAATACATACAAAAAGTATGTGGACAAGCTAACAAAATGGAAGAATTTATTGGAAGAGTACTAGGTAAATATGATGAAAAGGTTAAAGAGAAATGTTATCTGGCAGTGGTTAGGCCTCATATAAAATATATTGCAAGTATATGGGATCCTCGCGAAGTTGGATTACCTGCCAAATTTGATCGCATGCAGTATAGAGGAGCCAGATTTGTAATACTGTATGCTAAACTTAGTAACATAATCAAAATATTAGTGCAGCTAGGCTGGGAACCACTCACGGTACGAAGGTTAAATTACAGATTTGAAGCTCTTGCATAAATTGGAAGGGCGTCTCTTTAGCAGTGATGTTGAAAATGTGTTATTACCCCCATCGACCTACGGTAGGAGAGATCATGTCAATAAAATGGTGGAAATTAAGTGTGAAACAGATGAATATGGGATGTCATTTTTTCCATGAACAGACTTGCTGTAGACTTCCTAAAAAGCATAGGTATACATGGAAACTGTCAGGTGACTCAGAAAGGTATCAAGTAGATTATATTATGGTTAGGTACAGATTTAGGAACTAAGTAACCAATTACAACTGATTCCTAGGAGTGGATATGGACTCAGATCGCAATTTAGAAATAATGAAATGTAGCAAACTAGAAATAAAGAAATGGAATTTTGAAGCATTACCTAGATTGACCAAGAAGGATTGTCAGTACACTATAGTGAGAATCATGAATGAGGGAAAAAAGCTTAAGCTATCGAGGGAAAATGGTAATACGTGTATATCAAGAAAGGGATATCAAAAGGCCCAAAAGAAACCATAGAAACCGATAATGGGAACAGGGCAAGGAAACCATGGATCACAGATTAGATGATTCCAAAGATAGATAAGACAAGAAAATGTAAACACAGAGTTATGCAAAATGAAGTACAAAGAGTTAAACAATAAATACAGATGGGCAACAAATAAAATAAAAGAAGTGTGGTGGAAGATACAGTATGCGAATATGGAAAATTTACAGAGGAAGGGTGAAATTGCTGCACTTTACAGCAAGGTTAAGTCACTGTTGGGGAGTAAGAAGGAAAGATCTGTGCTAACAGTCAAAGATAAGTCAGGTGAGATAATAGTTGACACAGAAAAGATCCAAGAGAGATGGAAGGAATATAGGGAAGCACGGTATGGTAAGGAACTTTGGTCAAAAAGGTTAGGCATAGAAAGAGAGCATGAGGTGGAGGAAGACGGCCTAGGTCCAGGCTTACCCGACGATGAGATAGAAAGGTCATTAAGGGAGATGAAATCAAATAAGGCCATGGGGGTAGACAATATTCCTGTAGAACTACATGTACTATGAAGTTTAGGGAAATGTGGGAGGAAGAGTGCATATGGACTGATTTTTAGCACCTATGAGGAATGAATCTGTCCCGAAGACTTTGAGAGATGATTACTGTTCACTCTGAGAAGTTACTGACAACATTGAATCCTAGATACTTGCTTATTTTTATTGACCAATGAGACATATTCTTTTGAATTTACATTCAGTCCAGTTTCGAAAAGTTTGCCTACTGCTTTGTTTGAATATAAAAAGCACATGTATATCTAGGGTTATGTGGATAGAGTTGTAAGATTTATAACATTCAAAAATTCAACTGTATTACCTTTAACTCTATTTGTAATTGAAGAAAAGCCTTTCTAAAGAAAAACGGGCTATTTCAACTAGGGAAGGGAAAAGTCAGGATCCTCCACCCATCTACTACTACATTGTTGACTGCAGAATGACCTTCAGCCGAATCTTAAGGAAAAATTATTCTGGAAAAATAACAGACCATTCCGTCTACATCCTCCAACCCATAGGTTCAGGTATCACGAACAGAAGATGATAACTTGAGCATCTAAATCTATCCATAAAAGATTATCCTTTATCTCTGAAAGATATAAACCAGCAAAATAAGTGACAAAAGCCATGCATTAGATGAAAGGGTCAATGAATTATGAGAAACCTCTAATTCACCATATGTAATATTATACATCAGGTATGCCACTAACTTGTTGACAGAAAACTCACCTGCTGAATATTAAGTTTAAAGATTATTGCTATGTGATGATTAGCATTAAAATAGATTTGGCCAGCGCCTTCTACCAAATTCAAATTAACTTCCATCACTGGAAGTTCTATGGTGTTAGATACAGGGGCACCAGTTATGCATTCACGAGGCTACCCATGGGACACCCATTAAGCCCAGCAATTCTTCAGAGGTGGGCAGATGATGTCATGATTTTAGTGTGTGCAAAATTTAATACAAAATCAGTGATCTATCTGGATGATTGGTTACTCTACAGCCTCAAGAGAATTGACGGGTATCAGATTTGTGCTTATCTTAGCGAGTACTTAGGAATAACAGTCAATTATCGTAAGTCCACCCTCATCTCGACACAATTTATTAAGTATTTAGGAGTGCAAATTGACACAGTGAACCAATCGCTTTGACTAACCCGTAAAGCAATCCAACGTGTCCGATCATTAATCCCCATTGTTTCCCGTCTATGTCAAATCGATACACCTAAGGCGGCAGGCTACTTGGCGTGGACAGCTTGGATCCTCCGCCTCCCGACTTGTCTGATTTCCCACATCTACCAACGGAACGACGCCGCATGGCAACGATTGCTGCTTATGGACATCTTAGACAAGGAGGTATTTCTTCCCCAGCCCACCGAAATAATACAGATCTTCACAGATGCTACCCCAACCCAGGGCGGAGTCGTCATCCCATGATGGCAGCTATCCAGATCTTTTCCGGTACCAACGGGATGGCACATCAATGAAGCAGAGAAATACACAGCCTTTGGACTTAAAGAAACAGTGTTATTACTTAATGACTTAAATTTAACTAATGTACTTATTAATGTTAATGTTGATAACTCTGTTGCATTCTCTTCATTAAGGCATGGCAGCGGTATTGTGTTTCGATCATGCCCCATGTTATTCGACATGTACTTTGATTTAATAAAGGAAATACAGTCACAACTTGTGACCTGGATACCCACGACCAAAAATCCGGCCGACAAGCCCTCTCGGGCTGTGCTCGCTCATTAATGTACCCACCGGCCATATTGGTCGTATGGGCATATATTACTGGGCGCGTGCGGGTGAGTGGGTAGTCGAAAAGCCATTTCAGTCGTGGTAATCCGGGATATATAGTTTGACGATTGGCCAAGCACAGATGGCTTATTGTGTCTCAGGCAACTAGCACAGCTAGTGGGCAGGGCTATAGTCTGCATTATGGCAGCCAGTATGCACCAGTTGGCATATTCATTAGACAGACCTCATATTACTCAAAAATCAAGGTATTTACCATGATTTCTGGGGTTCCGTGATTATTAAACAGTACTTACTTAAGCGATTGCTAAATGGTATGTACTTATCACAACTCAAGACACAAGGATGAAGTGTCGACTTACAACTATACAATGATTTCTGGGTATAACACTCAGAATGAACCAATATAATCAATTGTACCAAGGGACTCACTTTACAATCATGCAACAACAAACCACAGCTAAACAAAGAATTAATCTAGCTTCCAGCGGACATCATTTTGTTACTTCTCACAAAAGGATTCTCCTAAAACTCCTAGAAATAACTGAAAGTAACCTCAATTGAATCAATGGTAGAAGACTTCCGAAATTTGAAAACTTTTTGGGTGAATGTAACAGTTTCTGGCAACAGTAACTTGGTGGGAAATCTTAATATTGACATTTGAAAATTAAACAACCTGGTTTTTTCACTTAAATTTTTTTATTCTCACGACCTACGTTTCGTTATAGTATAACATCATTAGGTAAAAATGCAAGTCAAGCACAGTATATACACATATCTCTGGGCAGAGGGGAAGAGAAGGTAGGAAAGAAAGGATTGGTTGAGGTAGGAAGAGGGGGGCTAAAAGTCTATGGTTTGAGGTGGAGAAGGAGGATTGGTAATATTGACAAATTAGCAGACTGGGAGGAGGGGAGATCAATACAAAGTTGCAAAAAGCCCTCCTGATGTCGGATTAGTTGGCAGAGGAGTGGGGGAATGATTATTGTGAATGAGGAGAACGGTACTTGGTAACTAAACTGGTGACTTGGTAGCGGGCTGGGAGGAGTCACTACATTGTTAAAAAGTTTTACTTGGTTTCAGGTTAGTTGGCAGAGGGTGAGGGAAAAAAAATAACAGGGAACATGAAGGGTAAAGAAAATTGTTGGTCAAAACATCCTCTCCGTAATTCGTGCACTGAAGGATTTCTAATTGCTCCGGCGCATCAAGACAGTGGCCTTTCTTCTCAAAGTGCAGACTTCCTGGCGTGAAATCGCTGCAGTGGCAACAATCTCTCAGGTGTTTGGCAAAGAGAGACGTGTAGATGTTATTTTAAAAGCAACCTCGGTGCTTCTTTATTCTTGTTTCAAATCTCCTCCCCGTCTGGCCTATCTGTTTCCGGCTGCAGTCTTTGCAGCAGAGTTTGTACACCCCAATTTTGTGTGGGGGTTCAGCCTGGACCTTCGTGTGGCATAACATGTCGCTTAAATTGGTTTTATTGTAAATGGCCGGTCTCACCTTTTCCTTTGGGAAGATTCTTTGTACTTATAATGACAAGTGGCCAAAAAATGTTTATGATGATGTTATACTTTTATGAAACCTAGGTCGTGAGAATGGAAAATTTGAAGTGGAAAAGCCAAGTTGTTTAATTTTTGGGTGAAATTAATAAGATGTACTAAAAACACAAGTAAATGGATTAAGATAAAAGACTATGGATTCATACAACTGCACCTATATTGTTATAGCACTAGGCTAATAAATTCCGCATGGAGACAGAATTTCAACACAAATAATAATAATAATACATCAGTCCTAGCACAAAACTTAAACTGGGTCATACTCTGCTTCCAAAGTAGATCTCAAATTGTCTGTTACAGGTAGTACCAATTATCACCTAACAATCTTTCCCTTAACATATTATGTTTTCAGCTTATTCACCTGCTGACCATTTAGGATTGTTGTCTGGAATTTACTTTGGTTGGCATAACATTAACTGATTAAAAAGTCAAATATCAACTATGACACCGATGCTCATTGGTTGATTCAATTCAAAAACATTACACATTCACACATTTTGATAACATAAATTACATATTTATATCTTTGAAACTGGGAATAAATTGTAAGCACTTTGCCTATTGTTTAGCATGGTAGTTGGTAGGGTGGGCACGGTATTGGATTGTTAATCTGAAGGTCAGTGGTTCGATTATACTAAGGGATAGGTTCTAGGTTCTTACTTGAAGTGTCAAGCATGATACAACATAAATGTTGATTGGCGTGAAGTTCATGCTTCTTTTTGCCAATCGATGGCAGCCAATTTGTCATTTTTACTGCATTAATGTCAATTTATTTTATTATTAAGTAATACAATTTATATTTTGTATTTTTTTAAGATGTGAATGTTAATATGGCATAAATGATGTGGTATTGGGTGGACCCTACCATCACCTACCAAACCGACCTTAGGGTAGATTACTGTGTTTATGGTTTTAAAAAATATATTTATGGAACCACCACCCTAGTCCGAAATGGCATTCCGTTCTCTCATGTTCGCCGCCACGCCTCGGGCCGAATAACGTCTATTATCGTGAATGGCATCCACATCACCAATTTTTACGCTCCCTCTGGTGAGCGTGTGAGGGCAGAGCACGAAACTTATTTCAATGAATTTCTCCTCCCCTACCTATACTCATTCTCGGGGAAGGCCATCTTGGGGGGGATTTCAATTCCATTTACCGCCGAGAGGATAGTGCCTCGAATAGAGATAGGATGACATATTCTCCAAGCCGAGCACTCACACTGATGCTCGACTCCATTGTAGCGATTGACGCAGTGCGTTCTTTCTGCGCCGGTCCCGCCCCCTTCACGCGATCAGGGCATAACTCTCGGACGCGGATCGACTACCTCTTCCTCTCGGCATCACTTAAGAATGATGTCCAGAGAGTGGACACCCTCCCAGTGTCCTTCTCTGATCACTGCGCGCTGATCATGTGTGTTACGTGCCCGGATACAACCCCAACCGCTGCGGCACAGTGTGGCGCATGGACCTCCGCGTGTTGGAGGACGCGACTCGCCGCGACTCCATCCGCAGCCGGGTGTGCGAACTGATCGCGGCATTCCGTCCCGGTGCAGACCTCGCGTTATGGTGGGACGAAGTTTTCAAACCCCGAATCGTCACACACATCAAAAGGCAAACTTTGAGTGTCGTAGAGAAAAAAATTACATTCTCATCATTTTAACTCTAAAGGCAAAGGTGGTCTACGCGAAGCTCGGCCTGCACATCCTTCTTGCGAATTCCTTCTACTACTCAGGGACGCGTGGCAGCCACTCGCGCACGAGGAATGCCACCGGAGAGCATTTGAAGAAACAAAAAGGGTCGCCTCACTCCTGAGAGATGGAGAAACAATAAGGGTCAAGACCCTGTATCTCAGAGCGCTCGGCGAGCAGGGTAAAATTGGGAAAAGTGCGAGTGGGAAAAACCGAAGCTTTTGAGGATGGGAGAAAAAACGGGTAAAAGTGGAGATTAGAGATTGTAAACTTGTAGAGGAAGAGGGATAGACGAAGGAGTACGGAGAGTACAGTTGGTTGCGATGAGACGGTCTTTTCCTCTTGTCTGGGTTGCTTATGGCGTCCATAGTCCCGTCTCGCCACGGTTTGCGGGGAAGGAAGATGCTCTCGGCTCGGGTCCGTTTGCTGATTGGTCTCTTTCTTTGGGGATCATCCAGGTGCCGAGAGTCGATTCACTTCGCAGTTTTAGGGAGTGGGAGGTTGGTGTCCTTCTCTGTCGCCTTGGGCATAAGCCGCTCTGTAAGGGCTTGCCCTTGGGGAGGGGAGAAAGATCTATTTGTGATATATGGATAACTTGTAGGTTATTGCAAGTGACGGGGAGTGAAACTGAAATGAATTGTCATGTAATAATTGGCTATTTTGGATCATGTGTTAAATTATTTCTAATATGTTCTTGGGCGTCTAGTTTCTTCCCTTTCCCCTCGACGTGTAGTACTTTGAGATTGACGTTGTATTTGTGATTGGTTTTAACTACTATATGTCTTTCGCGCCCATTGAAGTTCCATCTCCTTTCTATAAACACCTTCGGTGCTCATTTGCTCTTTTTTTGTCTCTGCCTGTTTGGCCTAGGTTTTTAGCGGGGCAGGAGTGACACGTCAGCTCATATACTCCAATTTTCCGTATTCTGCCCCTTTTGTCTTTGAAATTGCTTAATAGTTGGTAGAGATTTAAAGTGGTGTAGGAGGAAACTTTGCATTTATTTTTGGGAAATGTAATGGCTATTTATTTGACAGATGGCCGATTGCACGCACACTCACGCCCTTGTCGTCGCTGGATCGATGATTTGGTGGGTGAGATCCTTATTGAGAATTTGGTTTTTCACTCGCCTTTCCATCAAAGGAACGTCAAATAGTAATACGTAATTGCTTGCTGTTCATTGGGACACTCCATTTGTTTTGCACTTCACTTGGTTTCAACGGAAGCTCGGTATACGCGGCTAACTCGTTATTAAACGGAAAATTTGAGTTCACGGTCCAACATATAATGAATTCTCCGTAAACTTTATAATTTCTCCAAATTGTTTGTCTGCATGTTATGGCATCATTTAATTTTAAGGGTTTTACTTTCGGCTTCTAGTTGCAACTTACTGTCGTGTGTCCTCGATTTCAGGATATCCCGCAGTGAATTGGATCATTGGAAAAGGGCTCCTACCAATACGAGGACTGTGGAATATGTAGGACGTCCACGGTGAATTCTACCATTGGTGGACTTGACTGTTTGTGTTGCATTGTAACGTGTGTGTAACCTAATTATCGATTGATGTCTATGGTGTAATTGTTAGATGTCAAAGAAACCGAAAGAGAGGTTTTATTGCCTCTCGATGGTGTTTTTTAATTTCTTGTTTCCTTTCCTTCCCGCCGTTGGTAGTCCCGAACCTCTCTCCTTTGTTCGTTCATATACATTGCATTCTAAGGAAAATATAACCCTTTCCTCCCATTTCTATCCCCTGGAGTATTTGAGATTTTCTTTCAGGAGGAGTTTGTCCACGTTCGTCAAGGCATTTCGATCGATTACTATTCGACAGAATCGAGTTTGTCCTTGTCGATGATTGGTATAGAAAATAACATTGATTGGCTATTATCAAGATATATTTTTTTTACATGTAGTTGTCAAAGGAGAAAGAGTGGTACAGACAAAGTTAATGAAAGTATTATATGGTGTACGTGGAGGAGGCATGGGTGACTTTTCGAAACGTGAACATCAATCCAGCACTTTACACAAGTAGAAGGTAACAGGAACGAGACGGTCCAGTTATCACGGGTGAAAGCCGGGATTTTCTATCGCTGAAAAATATTTAGCGTATCGAAAATAAAGAATGTACTGGATTTGATAGGGGAGGTGAGGGGGCAGTTGGAATAAATTCAAAGGAGGCAGGAAAAATAGATGTAGCGTATTATGATTGGCAATGGGATGTTGATGACTCTGTTAGACGGGAGAGCGTTAGGTATGTGATGAAGGGGGGTAGGTAAAGGACAGGCATGTTGGACGAAAGGAAGGAAGTCCGCGGAATTGAAGGGATGTCGCCGGATTTCCAATTGTTTTACGAGGACCCGTATGTTATGAAAGGTCAAGAAATGTATCGCTGTTCAGTCTTTGTCCATCTAAAATCTACCTTATATGGTAGAATACCCCTAATGAAATGTATTGAGATAAACTTGAAGTAGAAGGTGGACATTTAAATTAGAATAGGTTGAGCAACCAAAGTGAGGTAAATGTGTTGTACGAAGTTGCCTCTGTGGTGCGAAGAATCGGAGGGCCAGTTAACTTCATTTTATATATTATTATTTCACGCCCATTTCACAGTTACCCTGATCCTAGTTAAATAGTGTTCCTATTCTCAATTCCCAATTCCTTTTGAAGGCTCTTTGCTTGACTCAAACCACTTTGTTAAGGTTTTTCTCGTTTGTTCATTCCTATATGGTTGTCTTCCTTCCATGTTCTTTATGAAATATGAGTAAATGAAACTTCCTAATTTATGACTGCATTACGTTCACATTTTCATTATCTGCAATTATCCATAATTATTTGCAAGTATTGAGCAATGAATTAACTCACATTTTGCAAAATCACAATCATAATTGTATTTCCAATACTCCAATGTCTACATTTCGCGATATTATGCCTGTGATTGAATATTGAAATGTTAAAGTTAGTGTCAAAGTTAAAAGTTACTGTTGCGGCATCTCCCGCAGTTTTTTGGAAATTAAAATGAGGGTTGATTATTGTCTTTATTGACATATTTTCGTTAATTTCCATGATCTTTTTTTACGCCTCTTCTCTTTATACTATTTGCAGATCTCAGGGCACTGCCGGAGCAGATGAGACGGTCTTAATTCAATGTAATGTTGCTGGTACCTGAAATTCACGCTGCACTCACGCTGAATGCAGATTTGGCAACGCATGTCGGTGCTCTGCTCAGCTCACTGCATTGCGTTGTCGAACTCACAACTCAGAATCCAAAAGACATTGCCGACATCGTAGGCAAGTCTCTTGACGCTTCTAGAAGAGGAGGGGGTGAAACTACGACGGCGCTATCAGTCTTCAGACTTCAATCTTCTCTTCTATGCTTCCGGACTGAACTTCTGCCGAGTGACCGGCCAGGTGTGGGAGCCAACAGCGTCCGAAATGTATCTGGTTTTTAACAGCATGCAACGCACTGCAATTCATTTTACTGGCTATCAGGACTTCATTTCTGGTCGCTTTTGAGTTCCACGGTCGCTCAACTTAAAAGAATAATGCGGCCCATAATTCCTCACATTGTAATCTGTAAATGGGGATTCGTCCCTTTTTTCGTCCAATAAAAGTTTTAACTAAGACCCTACTACAATTTTATTTACCAGATGTGCCACAATTGCTCGTGGACATAAATCCCCTGTCTGAAATCTCGGCATTATCGGGAGATAGCAACCATATACAAGGTATTCTTACCAAGAGGTTGGTATTGGTAATCAGAGTTGGAATAGCACATAAGCTAATATTTTACATTGAAAACTACTACTACTATCCAGTAGATAGTTGAAAATGTTTAAATGGACAGTCAAAAGTTACTGTATTCACAAATTATAAGAGTGATACTGTATTTAGAATTACCAATAATTACTATTCAACTCCAAAAACCATAACACAAAAGAATTTAGTAGCGGTCATTGGAGTGCTAGATGATTTCTTCAACTTTTTCGTCAATTATTTCTCAAAATTATTTTACACTATTTATTTCACGCGAGGTGAAAAAGTAGGAATAAGAGTTAAAAAGATTCCAAATAAAGTACACAAAAAGAGATTTGCCATTTCAGACAAATATATTTATTTATAACATTACAATGTGAAATTGTGGACCTCTCTTAAAACATTCCTGTCATGATTAGCGATCAAATATATTTCCTCCGAAATTTAACAAAATCCGCCATTCCTCTTGAGTAGATTTATACTTTGGGTAACGTAAAAATAACTGATTTGACACGCAGTAATTGTTTTTTTGAAAAAAATGTATTCCCCAGAGGAATATGTCAATTTTAATACATTGGTTAAGAATACTTTTTAAGACGAAAGAGTTAAGTGCTACGACATTTAATAAAAAAATACGTATAGGTATGGCATCTAATAAAGTTGGATGGCCAAAGCCATAACAATACTTTTGGCAGCATATGCTAAGGCAGAACTTCTAAGTCATGAAAACTAAATGTTTAAATGAGTAATACTTTTATTAAATCGAGAATTATTATAGTTTCAGATGATAGATAATGTTTATCACTTTCAACATTATGCAAAAACTATACTTCTAACATAGTGTTTAACCGTATGATACGTAATTACTGTAATTAATTTTCAATGAATGAAAATTATTACGTGGTTAGAAGAGTAATTACGGATTTGGCGATAAATATTAAGCGAAATACGAGAATGCATGCTCGAGAGTGCAACCGAATAGCAACGAGGGTGAAACCTCGGCTAAAAATCGGGATTTTCAAAGATTCCTACCCGGCGCGCATAACGTGCTAGGAGGTATCCTCGTAGAAGGTTCCACTTGACTCCTACTCCCCGTATCCACGGAAATTCCCTCACACCACTCCACCAGTCGCTAGCGGACAGTCGTCGGTGGCTATTGGCCCGTTGGTCAAGTGGGCGGATCCTTGAGCCTCCTCATAGAGACCACCCAATTATAATTTTTGCCTGTTCCCAGGGTGGGGACTGCTAAGTACCTTCGGATTGGCTGGTACGCTTTTATTTCTGCCTTCAACTCCTCCTCCCCGGTTTCATCGGCCATTGGGTCAGTCCCCGGGCGTGAATGGGGGGGGTAATTTTTCGCGGTACCAGGAGCCGGAGTCAAGAGGGACCTTCTACGAGGATGCCTCCTTGAATGTTATGCGGGCCTGGTAGGAATATTCGGAAATCCGGAATTTAAGCGTATTGCAGCTCACGGCACTCGAACCCCATAATGTTCCTTTGGAATTATCCTTAAATTAATATGAATTCTTCGTTAAATTATAGCATTTTACATTAATTTAAATATCAATGTAAGATATGAGCATAATTCTATGAAACACAATACCGAAGCTATAATTATCAATGGTTTTGCTTCACGCCAATGAATGTTCTACCGTAGAAGGATAAAAGATTACACAAAAGTAATAATCTGGACGTGTGTATTTAAATTAACGATGATTATTTAAAATGAGTAGTAACTAATTATTTAGCCGTGAGTGTTATTTATTAGTGAGTATTATTAATTCTTCTTCGACTGGAAATGGATGATGTTTGTGCTAGGTCGTACAAGTATACTCGTTTAAAAGTTGTTGGGTGACAAAAAATATTAGTTCTAACATGGTATATAACCAATATACAAGTATTATGAATAATTATTGTCATCCATTTTCATAAAATGTTCCTTAAGTCCGAATATTTTCTTATGCAGAAGCGTAAACAACCTTACGAAATTATATTGTTCTTTTAGACGTAAAAGTATGAATGGGAGGCCACCTAAATTGTGAAAACTAAATGCTTATCCCAGCAATAATTATAATCTGAAATGGTGAAATATTGTATTTTCAGGCCTTACAGTATGATGAAATTGCTTATTTAGAAATTTCCTTGTATTAAACTATAGTTCCAAGACAGTATTTAACTGTATGATGGGTAATATCCGTAATTAATGTTAAAAAATGAAAATATTTTTGTACTTAAGAAGAACAATTGTGGATTTGGCGATAAATATGAAGCGAAATACGAGAATGCATGCTCGAGAGTGCATCCGAATAGCAACGAGGCTGAAAAATCGACTAAAAATCGGGATTTTCAAAGATTCCTACCCGGCGCGCATAACGTGCTAGGAGGTATCCTCGTAGAAGGTTCCACTTGACTCCTACTCCCCGTATCCACGGAAATTCCCTCACACCACTCCACCAGTCGCTAGCGGACAGTCGTCGGTGGCTATTGGCCCGTTGGTCAAGTGGGCGGATCCTTGAGCCTCCTCATAGAGACCACCCAATTATAATTTTTGCCTGTTCCCAGGGTGGGGACTGCTAAGTACCTTCGGATTGGCTGGTTCGCTTTTATTTCTGCCTTCAACTCCTCCTCCCCGGTTTCATCGGCCATTGGGTCAGTCCCCGGGCGTGAATGGGGGGGGTAATTTTTCGCGGTACCAGGAGCCGGAGTCAAGAGGGACCTTCTACGAGGATGCCTCCTTGAATGTTATGCGGGCCTGGTAGGAATATTCGGAAATCCGGAATTTAAGCGTATTGCAGCTCACGGCACTCGAACCCCATAATGTTCCTTTGGAATTATCCTTAAATTAATATGAATTCTTCGTTAAATTATAGCATTTTACATTAATTTAAATATCAATGTAAGATATGAGCATAATTCTATGAAACACAATACCGAAGCTATAATTATCAATGGTTTTGCTTCACGCCAATGAATGTTCTACCGTAGAAGGATAAAAGATTACACAAAAGTAATAATCTGGACGTGTGTATTTAAATTAACGATGATTATTTAAAATGAGTAGTAACTAATTATTTAGCCGTGAGTGTTATTTATTAGTGAGTATTATTAATTCTTCTTCGACTGGAAATGGATGATGTTTGTGCTAGGTCGTACAAGTATACTCGTTTAAAAGTTGTTGGGTGACAAAAAATATTAGTTCTAACATGGTATATAACCAATATACAAGTATTATGAATAATTATTGTCATCCATTTTCATAAAATGTTCCTTAAGTCCGAATATTTTCTTATGCAGAAGCGTAAACAACCTTACGAAATTATATTGTTCTTTTAGACGTAAAAGTATGAATGGGAGGCCACCTAAATTGTGAAAACTAAATGCTTATCCCAGCAATAATTATAATCTGAAATGGTGAAATATTGTATTTTCAGGCCTTACAGTATGATGAAATTGCTTATTTAGGAATTTCCTTGTATTAAACTATAGTTCCAAGACAGTATTTAACTGTATGATGGGTAATATCCGTAATTAATGTTAAAAAATGAAAATATTTTTGTACTTAAGAAGAACAATTGTGGATTTGGCGATAAATATGAAGCGAAATACGAGTATGCATGCTCGAGAGTGCATCCGAATAGCAACGAGGCTGAAAAATCGACTAAAAATCGGGATTTTCAAAGATTCCTACCCGGCGCGCATAACGTGCTAGGAGGTATCCTCGTAGAAGGTTCCACTTGACTCCTACTCCCCGTATCCACGGAAATTCCCTCACACCACTCCACCAGTCGCTAGCGGACAGTCGTCGGTGGCTATTGGCCCGTTGGTCAAGTGGGCGGATCCTTGAGCCTCCTCATAGAGACCACCCAATTATAATTTTTGCCTGTTCCCAGGGTGGGGACTGCTAAGTACCTTCGGATTGGCTGGTACGCTTTTATTTCTGCCTTCAACTCCTCCTCCCCGGTTTAATCAGCCAATGGGTCAGCCCCGAGGCGTGAGTGGGGGGGGGGTAATTTCTCGCGGTACCAGGGGCCGGAGTCAACAGGGGCCTTCTACGAGGATACCTCCTAGAATGTTATGCGCGCCGGGTAGAAATCTTCGGAAATTCAGCTTTTCGGGCTTATTGCTTCCGACGTCCGATGGGTGGGTTTCTTGTACCGCGGGATTTGAATCTCGCTTATGTTCTACCGTCTTTTCTTGAACACCCCAGGCACATAACGCCAAAACCAGCTCGGGTATACTTTCATTTATCTGGGTAATTTCATTAATATGTCTGTTGCTCTTTAAATTAACCTGATTTAAGATCATTCGGAAAGCTATAACTCAATTATTTACCGTTGCTAATCTGTTTTTTAGAAGTGACCGCGTTGATATTACATTCATTATGTTACTCAAAAAATGATTTCCATACATTTGCAGTTAATGAGCTGTAATTCGGGATAGTTGAACATTAAATATATACACATAATTAGGAATTCATATGCTGGTTACGATCAAATTTCACTGCCTTATCAGAGCCCTATGAGGCAGCAAATAGGCACTCGATGTTCGTTATATTTTTTCAATCCATAGGTTAATCTCCCGATGAATAAGAGCAATCATGATACATTATGGTTGATTATCTTGTAAGAGTAATACTTTTTATTGCCTCGATTTCACTTTACGGTTCGAGATTGTCATTTGTTTACTTTATTTGAACTCATTTCAGTTTATTTTGGAGAAAAAAACATGGATCCAAACGTGTAAAATGTTTTACTTGGTCTAATATTGTGTATTTATTATAACTAGTGATTAGACCTGTGAAAATTGGCAGACTTAGGTTTCCGAGAACTTGTTTATTTTACGCTGTGGTTTTGGGACATGATATAGATTGATGTAGTGTTTTATTTTTACGTTATAATCAAAAGTTTATTATGGATATAGATGCGTTCAAGACTACTGTTGTTTCAATTTCTTATGTGTATGTATGCACCTCTGGAAATGGAGCTTCTAATATGATTTTTATATCATCCTTTCCATTTGTAAATTGTACATTACCATTGTGATATGTATTAAATATTTCAGAGAGAGAGAGAGAATACTCGAATTAGCTGGGGAGTTGAATAGTAGACCACTTATTCGCTGGATGATATCATAAATTTGGAACTTACCTTTTTTCTGATCTGTTTTCCTATTTATTGTGTCTTTAATATCTTCTATGATTGTCACGACGTTCCATTTTGCATCAATTCGAAAATGGAAATTAACCTACCACGCTGTAAAATCTCTAAAAGTAGCCTTGACCTTACTTAATCTTAATATTACATAATATAGCTAATTATTTCATTTACAAATCTTTCTCATTCATTTTATGAACCTCGGTGTTTATTGATGAAATGTTCTGAAACAATTTTTTTATTATCTCAGACTAAGTACCTGGGTATCCTTTTTAGGGTGAGAATTTCTTTCAGTAACTGGCCCAGTTAAAACTTTTGCATTTTTATGAAAGATAGGACCTATATTTTGCATGTTCACTATCATTCCTGAAAGAAATCCAGTGATAGTTTCTCCAATAGCCCACTAATGTCCATATCATTTGATAGAACACTAATCCATTCCAATGTGATTTAACAGATGACCAATCTGATGTAGATTATCTGAAAATTAATGTTACAGGTAGTTTTTGCAACAAAATTAGAGGCAGAAAGCAAATCTTTATCAAGAGTCAGGCAGATATCCAAAATTTCACAGGCCCACCATGCCTGCATTAGAGTGCGATAAAGGAAAACAGGAAATTCAGAGATTTCAAAATTTGAGGTATCTGTTTGACATTACTTAGTAACCCAAACAGATTTTATTCACCAGTATGTTAGACATAAATACCAAGTTCTCCACTTATGCCCTATAACCTCAATAACTGATGTAATTATGCAATGATAAACAATTTAGTCCCCTACATCTCATTAATGGTGCCTTTCCCTAAAATTACTTATTGAGAAATTGAACTATTCATAATTTGTGAATGATCTCCATATGCCAGTATTATAAAATTAAAAATCTTCAAAGTCATTCATGAAAGAATTTTAAATTGCCTAGGCTAAGTGCACTGATTCTGAATGGGAATAACCTTCAAAGTTTTCTTTTGTCGACAAAAACTGTCACCAATTCAGAGACATTATTAATATTACTGAATAATACCATATGTAACTGAAGAATACCTAAAGTTTGGGGACACTGTGTGTCCTAAAATATGTAACAGGTATTGAGGAATGTTGTGTATTATAAATAAAGGATACTAAATACATACATATTTTATTATCAATTCAGAAATACAAAGATGATTTAGAGCCCTTTCACTTTCACGAGAACATGATAATAACATATTTATACTAGGACATCCATTAGGGGTCCATCTAGTGACGAGAATCATTGTCAATGCAGGTGTGGAACTTGCATAAAATTCAAAAAATATACTATCAAGGACACAAAATCCCACTCATTTTCTGAAAGCCCCTCAGCAACAAAGGCCTTACCCACATGAGAAGATTTAGGTTCCATTGAGCAGACAGGTGACTAGATGAATTAAATGAACTTTCCCATCTGGAAAATTGCACAATGAGTAGCTGATGGATGGATATGTGGAGGGAAATCTTCTGGATTTCCAGAATAAGGGAGGGATGGGAAAATGCAAAAACCTAGAAAAAAATCATTGTGAATGAGATGAGCAGTCATCATCGACAGCATAACACATCACAGCATATATCACAGCATAATCATACATCTGGGCAGTCTCCAAGGAATATTTTCCTCCCACTGATTTCTTAGAAAAGTCTGGTCTCTTCTCTCAGCCATTCCTAGATGCTCTCTATTATATATCGTCTCCCATCCCCTCCACATACATTGCATCACTCAGTGACCATAGAGTTAACACCATTACTTCTTCTGGCAAAAGATAATATCTTCCATATAAAAGGATAACCTACCTCATTTTGGTTTGTGTGAATTTTTCAGAGAGCCCTTGAGCAATTTAGCATTAAGCCTTAATTCATGGGTAAATAGTGAATCAGTGAATGGTAGCTACTAAATTATTTTTCATCTTATATGTCCAGAATCAACCACATGACTTAGAGACTTGGCAAATGATTACTCACCAAATTTGGGATATAGCCCCAAGAGGGCAGAGTAGCACAGTTACATATACAACCATATGCCTGTGAATACTTTTATACTTAATACCAGCAAAATGATCCTCCCTCTGAGGCACTGTCTTTTTGAAGGCACCTTCATTGCCGGGCGGGGAGGATTGAGTGCGGTAAGGATGTCAAGAGCTATGCTGGCGGTAGCGTAGCTACTGGTAGGGCCTCCCTTGCCGGACAGGTGTTGACTGAACTGCCAGACTAAGTGTGCCTCACACGATAGGGTAGAGAGGGCTCTTTATGTGTATAGAAACAATCCTTTCTGAGGGAGTAAACCCTGAATATAAATCCTGGCCCCCCAAGTTGGGGGTTAGGCGTATGGCTAGCAACCCTACCCTTTAAAAAATTTGTTTGCTATGAAACCTCTAAAGGTGCCTCGGATAGATAAGGATGGAATTTTAAGAAATCGACCTTGCAAACAGACAAGGACAACGACTACATGAAAATTAGCAACATGGAATGTTAGAACATTGTTGAAACCGGTTTGAATGATTGAAGTTGCCAATCAAATGCTGAAATATGGTTCAGATATTAAAGCCCTACTGGAAGTGAGATGGGTAGGAAATGGTAGAATTGATAAAAAGAATTTTACAGTACTATACAGTGGACCCAGCCAAAGAACCGGATTATATGGAACTGCTTTCGTGATTAATACAAGGACAAGAAACAGTTTGATGAATTTTGAGCCATTAGGGGACAGACTATGTAAAATCACCTTGAAAGGAAAATTCCGCAACATCAGCCTTATATCAGCCCTTTCCCCTACTGAAGATAAAACAGAAGAAGAAAAGCAGGAATTTTATGGTAAACTAGAAAGAGAATGCCAAAAAATACCAAAATATCAAACAGTTATTATTCTTGGAGATTTTATTGCAATAATCGGTAAGGAAGACTTATTAAATTCTGTAGCAGGAAAGTACTCACTGCATGATTAGACAAGACTAGATGTGACAAGTGAAAATGGAAGGCTTCTCTGCCAGCTTGCTCTGTTGCTCAACATGATCATAAAGAGCACATGCTTTGAACATAAAAATATTGATAAAGGTACATGGAAAATGCCTGGGACAGGAATTTTGAATCAAATAGATCATGTGCTGGTATCCAGGAGACACTCATCTTCTATATTAGACATAAGGTCTTCACGAGGACCAAATTGTGACTCTGATCACTATCTAGTGAAAGTAAATTTTAGAGAACGACTGGCCCTCTTGGATAAGATCAATAGGTCAAGAGGGGTTAAATGGAATAGTAAAATTTTAGGAGATCCTGTGCAAGCTTTGAGGTACAAAGATGAAATAAGTAGAAAGTTAACTAGGACTAGGGAAGAACTGACAGAGCAATATTCTGTGGAAGATCAATGGACAAGAATTAAAAAATCTGTTTTATCAACTGCAAAGGACATAAGAGGTTAAGCAAAAATAAAAAGGAATGCAGATTGGTTTGATAATGAGTGTTAACCTTGCAATGGAGGAAAAGAATAAGAATAGATACAATATGTTACAAAGGGAGACTAGATTAACTAGAGAGAAGTATAGGCAGAGCAGGAAAGTTGGTGAGAAATTACTGAAAAGAAAGAAAAAGAAGTACTCAAAAAATCAGTTGAAAGCTGTAGAATAGATTAATAATGCTAAAGAAAGCAAAAAGTTCTACCAAGCAGTAAAATACACGACTAAAGGTTATCAACCAAAAGTGCACTCCTATAGAAATAAAAATGGTCAAGTCATTGGGAAGGAAAATGAGATACTAGAAAGATGGGCTGAATATTTAAATTACCTTTGCAATAAGGAATTAACTACATGGGTTGAAGAGCATGAACAAAGTCACACAGAAGATCAGGAAGTGCTCATTCCAACAATAGATAGGTAAAGAAAGAAAGAAAACACGACAATTCCACATTTACACTTTTATTAGACGACCATGGTTTCACCACTGCGTGGCATCTTCAGGTCTGTAGTGGTAGAGCATTTACGATAGAAAAATTCCACAAAGTAATGGCTAAAACAGTCTCTTATAATAGATAGGTAATTAGAAGTATTGGAAGACAGAGGAATGATGCAGCACCAGGAGACGATAGTATAACATCTGAATTAATTAAAAATGGAAGTCAAGATTTAAATAGAGCACTACATCAGCTTATTTGTGGTATTTGGAAGTTGGAAGAGTTCCCAGAAGACTGGAAGACAGGTTTGATTTGTCCAATGTATAAAAAAGGTGACAAATACGATTGCAAAAGCGATAGAGGCATTACATTACTGAATGTAGCATATAAAATTTTCACCAGTCTTCCCCTGAAACGCATAAGCACCTATGCTGAGGACATACTGGAAGAATATCAGTGTGGTTTTAGAGCTGGTAGAAGTACCATTGACCAAATATCCTTGGTAAGACAAACAATGGAGAAATGCTATGAATATAATGTTTACTTGCATATACTCTTCATTGACTTCAAACAAGCCTTCAACAGCGTGAACAGGAAAGAGATTATGTGTGTTTTGAGAGGTTATGATATTCCAAGGAAACTGATTAGACTGGTTCAATTGACATCGCATGAATCACAATGTAAAGCCTTTATTAGGGGTAGTGCAAGTAGAGAGCATTTAAGATGACCTCGGGGGTAAGACAAGGAGATCCTATCTCAGTCACATTATTCAACCTGGCCCTACATAATGCAATGAAAGAATTGAAACTAAGAGGGACCATAGTATATAAATCCCAGCAAGGATTCGCATATGCAGATGATATAGCACTAATTGCACAAAATGTGAATGACCTAAAGGAAAGGTTTAACATTTTAGAAAACATTTTTAAAGAAGTGGGGCTGAAGGTTAGTGAAGAGAAGACCAAATACTTGAAAATGTCAGCTCATCAGAACAAGTGGCACCTACAAAACATAATAATTGGGAATTATGAGTTTGAGGGTGTCAAGGAATTTACCTATCTAGGAGTCAGACTTAACAATGAAAATAAGATATCCACGGAGATCAACCAAAGGGTAATGGAAGGTAACAGGGCATACTTTGCAAATGTAACAATCCTAAAATCAATGTTTCTATCATGGAACATAAAAATGAAGATCTAAAAAACACTTATTAGACTCGTGGTAACTTATGGAGCTGAAACATGGACATTAACAAGTCAGGATAGGGAAACACTTAGAAAATTCGAAAGAAAATTCTTAAGGAGAATAAATGGCCCAATTAGAAAAGGAGAGAGATGGAGAATTAGAATGAACATGGAGATAAATGGATTACTAGAAGGAAAGGACATAGTTAGATTTTCCAAGTCACTGTGATTGGTGTGGTTGGGGCATGTAGAAAGGATGAAAAATGACAGAATGCCCAAACTGATACTTAATAGCAAGATGGAAGGAGTCAGAAGAAGAGGTAGGCCAAGGAAGAGATGGCTACAGGATGTGGAGGATGACTTGAAGGCAATGAGAGTTACAAAATGGAAGGAAAAAGCAAGAACAAGAACTGAATGGAGGCATATCATTGATGAAGCCAAGGCCCACACCGGGCTGTAGAGCTGCATATAATGGTGATGACCAGCAAAATGATAGGGGAGCATGGTCATTCCAATAAGGAAATTTAATAAATACCTGGTACTTAACAGTATCTATTTCCTTATTGATAATTTCATCTTGTGATTGAATAATAATAAGCTCTTTTAATTGCAAAAGTGCAAATTTCACACTGAAACAGAGAGGTAAATGGGGTCTTTCACAAAGATTTAAACAAACATCAAGACAGCTATTTTTATTATCCTTAGTAAATAGTATTTTCAAATGTTATTAACTAAAAATAGTCACAGTTTATAATTTTCTTATGTCTTGCAATTAGTCAAATTAAAGTAGAACCAAATATAATCGACCTATTCAAAGTAAATATGACAAAAGAAATCTTTTAGAAAATACCAGAACTTGTATAAATTTAATATAATATAACAAAGTTAGCAATTGTACCAGTGAGCAACAAATGATATTGCAATTAAATATACATAATATTAATGGAAAAGGGTTTGAGGGTTGTCTGACAGCTTCAATCATACCAGGCTTACCTTGAGAAAAATGGGTGCACGCAGTGCTGCTCAGGTGAACTTTGTGCTTGTGAAGGATATTAATTAAATTAAAGCATAAGAAATATTATTTCTCTTTAAAAACTAGGAAGAACTTATGCGACTTTCATCCTCATTTTTATAATATTGACTAGTTGATATTTATATTATTATTATCGATAAGATTATTATCATATAAGTGACTCCTCATATGAAAGTCAAACACTACATTGCAAGATCTTAATATGCAGAAGCCACACCGTAAAACAAATAAATTCAATGCTTATTTAAGCCCTTTACCTACCATAAACTCTTGCAGATCATTAGTCACTGGGCACATGCAGATCCACATTCATCTAAAAGACACCAGACTTGACACCAGGATACAAGAAAACAGGTTTTACAGCAGGTAAGTAGTTATGCTCTACTTGTACACATATAATGATATATTTAACAACAATTTCACCTAGCACCTATGGTTTTAGAGTTAAAGAATTAACACATTCATCAAAGAAACTTTGAATGAGGTTGGCATGCATGTATGCCTGCCAGTAATAATTTATTTCTTACCTTATCTTATTCAAAACAGCTTTTGCACAGAATAAAATAATTACCTCAAGTTAAAGAAATTATTTTACATAATATCCCATAACAATTTAGAAAGGATAAATGCTTAAAGGATAAATATGAAGAAAGAAAACAAATGCAATAATTTCATTTTCATCTGGAATAAAAATTTATCAAGAACAGTGGGAAAACATGATCAATAAAATTAGCTCAGTTATATGAAATGGCATTGAATTTGTGGGACTAGATCATGCTTGAAATATTACAAACACTTTTAACTTTTTATGAAAATCTTTCTAATAAAACCCAGGTTTGCTGACTGTGCAGTATCTTCAAGTGAGTTACACAATTTATCCATATATATACCATGCTAAAGGAGGATCATGATAATTTTATTGATATCTTTTTGTGAATTTACCAGAATCACACCCTTCCAATTAGAAGTAGCTTTTTTGAGAGTGAAAAGCATTGAATTAAATGAAAATGAAAATGAAAAATTTGAAAATTATATGATAACTCTATTTTTAACCTTCAATATCAGGAGTCACCAATCTCATTTACAGACATTGCAAATCAATTGCAATACTTGCAACAGTAAATGCAAGAGTCCGGGTCATTTCAGGATTAATCCAAGTTAATTGCATAACAAAATATATTCAAAACCCAATACCTTAATACCTACATAAAAATGAGGAAACAATGCTCTGCCAATTTCAAAATTAAAGATATGTGAGGGACACTAGAGTATTTTAATACTCTAAGTGCATTCTGCATCTATATTGAATAAGTATTTACCAAATCAATCAGGAAAATGAATTTCATACAAATATAAAGGGATGGAAGAATCCATCCAGATAACCATCCACATAATTAGACAAATAAATGGTGTGGTCCTGAAAAGTATCCTAACAAGTGAAAATTATTCATCATTCAATTAGGCAGAAAACCCAATACAATGAACAAAATGTTGTCAAATATTCAAAATAAAATTTTCAGGGAAATATCAAAGTGGTAACAATGGACACATTGCAACCCAAAAAAATATCCAGCACCATAGTCATCACAAATGAAATTTCAATAAAACAATCAGGCTAATTAGGAATAATAAATTATGATATCATGGTGAATCTAGTCACATCAGCTCTGCCTCGATTGTAGTTATTTAGATTATGTAGTAGCAGTTCTTTCTTGGTGGTATCCTGCAGGTCTTTGAACTGCAGGTGGAAACACCATCTATAGTTTTCCATTAAAACATTTCTTTCAATGTCTGTAAGTTTAATTGATTGATTGAAAGAACAAATTGACTTTATTATTTTTTCCCCGATGTATCATACAAGTACTATATGCAACAGAAGAAGTCAACTCCCAAATTATATTGCAAGGCATACATGATATAGCTAATATGTTAACCTTAAAGCTGAAAAGGTACATTCTACGAAGTATTTGTTGGGATTCCACCATAAATTAATACAATTCACAGGTTATAGCAAAAATGGTCATAGTTCTCAACATCATTAAACTAGATTCTACAAGAGAGTAGGAGATAGTTTAATTCAACAGATAGTACAAAGGTGATTTAGTACATTTCATTGAACACCATTAGATTAGTACCTCACGAGAATACAACTTTCAACAAAGTACCATTTATACGTTAGCATCATTAAACACAACTGGATTTGTACCTCATAAGAATACGGCTTTCAACAAAGTATCATTAATACATTAGCATCATTGAACACAATTAGATTTGTACCTCATAAGAATATGACTTTCAACAAAGTATCATTTATGCATTAGCCTGGCATGCATGTTATATGTAAAAAATAATTATTAACATTTTAACCATAACTGTTTTTGCATTAAATGAAATTGAAAACACACCTCCCCAGAAGAGAAAACTCTCTGAACATTTTATGGAAGCATATATATATTATTGGAGAGCATTGGTAATTAAATTATGATATTCATAAACGCTTTGCAGGCAGCAAGGAAAAATATGAGAGATATGGTGAGCTCAATTTTTATTACAAAAGAAAACTTTTTACAATTTAAAAGAATTTTTAAGACAATACTAAAACTTGACTTCAGTATTTAGAATATGGGTGACCCTTGGCAAAGAACTTTGAATGTGACAGTTGAAGAAATTTGAAAGAATATTACCTAGTTTTTCTCCAAAAAAATATGTAATACCTATGACTTTAATTTTACAACAAATGCTTTCCATAATCTCACTTTAAATGGCATAAAACTTTGGGATAATGAAATCTCTACTCAAATCCTAAAAATTTCCTTGGTATGGCCCTGGGAGGAACATTAAATGATTAACCTCAATAAAAATATACCTCTTAGTATGTGCCTTCACATCGGTCCTCTTCATATATGCCTTCAAATAGGTCCTCTTCATATATGCCTTCATATAGGTCGTCTTCATATATGCCTTCATAGTGGTCTTCTTCAATGCCTTCAAATAGGTCCTCTTCATATATGCCTTCATATAGGTCCTCTTCATATATGCCTTCATATAGGTCCTCTTCATATATGCCTTCAAATAGGTCCTCTTCATATATGCCTTCATATAGGTCCTCTTCATATATGCCTTCATATAGGTCCTCTTCATATATGCCTTCATAGTGGTCTTCTTCAATGCCTTCATATAGGTCCTCTTCATATATGCCTTCAAATAGGTCCTCTTCATATATGCCTTCAAATAGGTCCTCTTCATATATGCCTTCAACTGGGTCCTCTTCATATATGCCTTCAAATAGGTCCTCTTCATATATGCCTTCAAATAGGTCCTCTTCATATATGCCTTCAAATAGGTCCTCTTCATATATGCCTTCAAATAGGTCCTCTTCATATATGCCTTCAAATAGGTCCTCTTCATATATGCCTTCAAATAGGTCCTCTTCATATATGCCTTCAAATAGGTCCTCTTCATATATGCCTTCAAATAGGTCCTCTTCATATATGCCTTCAAATAGGTCCTCTTCATATATGCCTTCAAATAGGTCCTCTTCATATATGCCTTCATATAGGTCCTCTTCATATATGCCTTCATAGAAATATTCTTCAAAAATCTCTTCACAGAATTCCCGTTCATATGTGAATTCATAGAGGTCCCCTTCCTTTCGCTGCAGGTCACTCTTCAGAAAGTTACTCATGATAAGTGGCAAAAAGGGTAGGTATCGTATCTCTGTAACCATTATTATTCTCCAAATGATAAAATAATCTAAATGATAAACATATGGCAACTATAAAATAATCTATATTAAATGTTTTTGAAGAAGTTTTTTGTTTGTTAATATAGTTTTTATTGGTATCGTAATTTTTTTCAATATTTTGATAATATCATGGTTGTCATCATTCTTGTACTCTGTTCCCACCTTAAGGGAGGGATAGGGTTAAACCTACTGGTAACCAGAGGTTTAGCACATGGCCTAAAGAGGACCAATGTTTTTGGATGAGGAAGTGGCACCAGGCAGGAAATAAACATCCATGAAACACTACAAGACTCACTACAATCATCATCAGGTGAACTGAAAATGGGCAAATCATATCTGAAAGGTAGAAGAAAAACACTCTACTATGCATTTTTATTTGAATTAAAATATTTTACATGCTCACTTTCACTTTTATTCTTGCTGGGTAAGCTGTCTCATAGTTTAATGTGCTGTGATATCTAAATTTAGAGATGGTAGTACGCATTCATAAATTTATCCTTAAAGATGTGATCCAGCATTGAATTTCAAAGAAAAATTATTGAGAAAGTGAATGGAGCACTACATTGCATATGCAGCATGGTGAGAAATTAACAACACACTGGAATAATAATTAACATTCTATATTGAGCAAAATTTCATTAAGGAAATTAAAAGAAGTTTTTGAGTACTTGGTCACATGAATGATATTCTCAACACCTTCCCAGCACTGACTTCTTGAGAAGACACCTACCATTGATGCTGGTTGAAGTCTCTCTGCCAGAAAGCAAACTGTCACTAGAGATGATGTCTTGACCTTGCCCTGATGGAAAATACTTACATAATTGGCTAAGAAATGAAACAGTAGAGAGTAAAATGAACAAAAATAGGGACCCAAAAACATCCAGATATATGAGGCCAAATACAGACAAAAAGATGGTATTAAGTAACACAAATAAATATCTGATGAAGGATTCAAGGTAGATCTCTTGAAATAATGCAGAAAATTGAAAATTATCAAAGGAAAGAGACGATTATAATAGAATACAGACCTAGGTAAGCAGAGAAAATTGTGTGATAAGAGAAACACTGAGAAAGCTCACTCTCTAACCTGAAGGACATTCAGAATGTGAAAAAAACGTTTGGAAAAGATAACTGTGGAAGTAAAAATTGGTGAAAACGAATTTGCATTGAGAAGGAACAAAATATTTCCGGAAGGAACATATACAGAACAATTGCATGCAGAAAATGTATACAGGCCATTTACAAAATGATTTCCTGGAAAAAGAGCAAACTTGAAGAAATTAGACAAATTGTATTTCATAAATAATGGAGTGCTCATTCCTAATAATCGTTTCTTGGGTAGGGGTTGTCAAATCCACCTACTATAAAGCTCATTGAAGGAAACACAGATGAGGGAGGGGGCAGGAAAAGGAAAAAAGGTTGGAGAAGGGAGGCCAAGTTTTCTGGATGGGATTATTTGCGAGGGTTGTTTTTATTTCTATTTGGCAGGAGATGTTTCAATTATTACTAAATGGGAAGACTATGCCAGTTATTGTGGACAAATAGAAGGTACTGGCTAATCGAAATCCTTATACAAATACCTTCTTCAAATTTCTTTTATACACGCCTTCTTCCAAATACTTTCACATTCATCTTCTTAGACTTATCTTCACTCAAACTTCTTTGAGATTATCTATGTATATTATAACTTCATGAAGATCTATTTCATTTACCCTTCATTGAAATTTTATAAACACCCTCCTAATGTTAACATATGTCTTTGGAATTATCATCCGATTTCCTTTTTTGAAAACCATGCCCCTATTTACTTTTTAAAAACCTTTTCTAAATCTGCCTTCTTTGAATTCACCCAAACCAACCTAATATGCATGCAGATAACTTATAAAAATCTAATTATTAACTTATTTGTGGTATTGAATACTAGGACCTAATGGAAACGCCATAGCAGCAACAGTATGCTTACCCAATTGAAAATCTTCTTGACAACTGGCGATAGACAGACCTATCTACGATGACTCCAGATGTTTTAAGTAAGCATGGCAGCCTATTGCATGTTGTAGTGACATCCTAGATGCATTAATTATGAGAGAAGGAGATGATGAGATCAAGTTGGTGAAGTAAGGATAAATTTCAACTTTTAATCCAACACTTTAAATAGTTTAAATTTGGAATGACACCAGGCAGCCACAATTTCGTATTCCCAGATTTTAAGTTCAATTGTGGCCTCTTGGAGTAAACTTTCCTCCTTAAAAATGAAGTTTCCACTCACCATCAAAGTGTAAGAGCCACCACAGCTCTGCAGCAAGGAAAACGGTTTTATCAGGTTCATATGGACTGAGTGACAATCAGCAACCCACCATCATCCAATGAATTCATCACCTCTTGGATTTAACAGTTAATCTGGAAAAGGAAAAGGTCTTAAATCTTATGAAAATCAACTCAACATTTTTAGATTGTTAAAAACAGCAGTTACCAGACAATAAAATAACCATAAGGACAATTTTATCTGGTAATACTGCTGTGATATAAACAAATTTAGTGAGGCAGGGGAAATAATGTTCCTTTGTCCTAAGCTTTATTAAAAAATTAATGTTTATTTTATTGCTAATGATGGGCTGATTAGGAGCTCCAAATGTAACTTGAAAGGAATTAATAACATACTCGTAGAAGTCATTTCTACGAAAATAGAAAATTCAATTATGTAAGTTAACCTTCAATTAATATATGACATCAATGAAGTGTTTCATGATTATTGAGTTACCAACACAAAACGTAATTACGACCAGAAAGCCGCAGAGGGTTGTGGGTGAGGTTAAAAATCCAATTGAAGAGCTTAAATGGAAGACTCAGGGTGGATGAAGTGTTAGTGTACCATAAGCTATGGAAATTCCAGCTGTTGAGGATGGTATAAACAGGTATTTAGGAATAAAGAAATTATTAGGATTAAGGGTAAGTGAAAAAATCTATCCATCTGTCTTACTCAGGGTGGCCTAAAATTACGATTAGCGTAACTAAATGAGTATTGAAAGTTCCCAAGAAGGCTAAATGAAATAAGAGCTAATTGAAATGGTTAAATAAAAAACTTAGTAAGGTATCCATAATATTAAGAGGAGCTAGGCTGAGAATTACTCTTGGAGTGAAGGTTAAATTATCAAGTTTTATACTCTTGTATAAATTGGAAGGATGTCTCATTAGCAATGATATTGAAAATGCATTATTACCCTATCGTACTACGATGGGCGGGATCATGTCAATAAAATCAGAGGGATTAAGTTTAGAACATATTTATGATATCATTTTTTCCATTTACGATGAGGGATCAGAATCACATTGTCAGGCTGCGGTAGGGGTAAAAATATTCGGGTGAAATTTGGTCTGGTGTATATGCAACCCCTGCCACACACCCAGGTGGTGGCTTGAAGGGTACTAAAAATGTAAAAAAAAAACAAAATATAGTGTATTACAAGTGGAATGAAGCGAAGAGAGGTGGCAATTACATTGAATAAAAAGGTAGGAAGAAACATAGTTAAAATGGAAAAAGCGATTGATTATCAATGTGCATATCTGTACTAAAGTCACCAAGCAACCGTAGACAGGAAGATACAGATAGGCAATACGATTAGTGAGAAGACAGATCCGGATTTTCTTGGAGGGAAATATCTGATAATGATGGGTGATTGGAACGCGACGGAAGATGAAGGAAGAAATCAGAGTGAGGTAGACAAAGGAATAGAGTTCTGGAGTAGACAGAAGTTTACCATCACCAACACTTTTTCTAGACACCAAAAAATACGTAGGTTCTAATGAAAAATACCATGGGATTCAGGAAAGTACGAGTTAGAGCCCCATCAATGTTAAGTTTACGAACAGATTTTGGATCAACGTTATCCATTCGCACAGTTTTTCGGGAGCAAAAGTAGACTCGGATAAATGTTCCATATCTATGATTTGTAGCGTACGATTTAAAACTGAAAAGATAGTTTAGGAAATTGAATATGGAACCATTAACTGGAACAACAAAAAAGTAGTTTCATCAGGAGGTAGATAAAATGATTAAAGAGGAAGAGAGACGTACTCAAGAAATGAGAACTTCAAAAAAGTAATATCGAAGCCCACAAATCAAACTATAGGAAAAGTAAATTGGAAAAATACAAGGAAACCGTGTAATACAGAACAGACAATTGGAAAAATGGATGAGACAAGAAATGAATGAATTGAAGCTCAGAGAAGGACGTATAAAAATTTCAAGTATCAACTGAGGCGCGAAACAAGAAGCAAATGAAGCTCGGTAGAAGACGCACCTTGAGAAAACGTTAGGATATATGAGGAAGGATCTAATTGGTGTGTCATACAGGGCGGTGAAAAACCTATCAGGGATCAAGAAGAATAGATCTGTGTTAACAAACTGTCATAGGCCAGGAAAAATATTATTTGAATGAGAGAAGATTTAAGAGAGATTGGAGGAATACAAGTTCTGTTCAAAACAAGATGAGACTGTTTGATTAAATACTAGATTTTTACCATTAGTTACCATTTACTCATACTTATCGCCTTCAAAACATAGGTCATGGCTGGGAGCAATTGCAGTAGTTTTCATCAAAGGTTCTTATTAAACTTACGGGTGATCCACAATCAAGGGGAGCGAAGAGAAAAGATTATATACTTTTAGAGGGGGAAAAAACAAAGTGAGCCAACGTGACTTTTTGGAGCTGTTTGGGTTAACGACCGATGTTTCACGCTTGTTAGGCCAAATAGGCCTTTAAAAGCTTGAGGTTCCCCTTTTTGAAAAAATTAGCCTCCCACCCTCCACCTCCTTTCCTGGGGTCGCGCCGAAATTCCACTGCAGGAGTGGGGTAGGGTTCGGGGGAGGGAGTGATTCGTGGTGCCGCCCCTCCACTGCGCCCAGCCACGACGTTTCCCTTTCTTCCCCCGACGACCCATCCGGGAACCCTCACTCCCTTTTTCTTATCACTTCCCCGCGACGGAGGACCGGTTCTCTCACGCACGCGAGGGATGTGGGGGTCGGAATGGCCCAGGGCTGCTTTCGCCCTCTGTGGGCCCGGTGCGATGCTCGAATGTGAGCCTCGCCGTTCGACGCAAACCAGAAGTACCGCAAGTGTGACGACGCGTCTACGGTCCGCAATGGACAAACGTCACCTCCGTTTAGACCCGTGCAACTGGAAATAAGCAATGACTACTGAACTTGATACATTGAAATTCCGTACAGCCATATTTGTCAACTGTCTACCCAATTCTATAATGAGCAAATATGGTAATATGAAAGTGATTATTGCGGGTAAAAAATAATATTTAATTCCCAAATCAAAAGCAGATGTGCAGCAACGTGTTGGCAGAATATCAGTGAAATCTTTCAAAGGTGCTTCCTACGCCATCATTGCGTCAATTTGCCTTAGGATAATGTAAAAAAATTGGAAAACCTATGAAAACACACGTGTGTACTTTATTTTTTCTCCGGGTGTGTCTGGTGACCTGTCTTTCCGGGTGATCCCGATAACGCATTAGAAGCCCCAAGGTCCGTACCAGGCTTAAGATAGAGGTGGGACTCGAAGCCGTGACCTTTACGATAACATGTCTAATGCGTATTCCACCTAACTATACCGGCCGACGAATAAATCTAAATTAATTCTGCAATTACCAGCCACGCATTGAGTCTGTTTCATGCACACAGAAGAGTTCTACGAACAAATAGGCTTCCGTGTTCCTCCAGCACTCCCTAATACTCATCGCTCCATTTCTTTATGAAAGCGTGAGCACAGCCCGTGATCAATAAAACAACTCTCACAATCGGTGGAACTCGGGCACCAAGCGGCCTTAGCCCATCCCTCAGTCCGTTCGCTTCGCGGACCCCGCCTTCCACGGCGCAAACGTCACGGCCGTCATGAGCATCAAAATAATGCTGGCACAAATCCATTTTCACTACTTTACGTCGTCAGTCTCTCGTCAAATTCCGTCGAGGGGGACATCAAGAAGTAAACCGAGTGATTTATTACCCTCGACCTTGCCTCTACTCTCCGTCTCCCTCTTTCTTCCCCCTTCCTTCCGCTCTATCCCTCTTTCCTCCCTCTATACATTCGCCTCTCTCCTTGTCCTCATCCTCTCCGTCCGCAACTTTCCCTCTTCCTACCATTCCTTCCCCCTCTTCTCCCCCTCTCTATTGCCCAACCCGTCGCTACTTCCCACCCGAACCCTCCCTCGCTATTCCACAGCCACGCAACTCTTGGACACCTCCGGTAGACACCCCCACCACCACCATCGACTCGTCGCAAGGAGCTCCAGAAAGGGATAAGGATGTGGTTAATGGTGATGAGATTCGCAAATAAAGGAGAAAGATGCAGTTTGAGGTCAGCGAAGGAACAAGGGTTTATTCAGTAAAGATTAGAACATTTCTTTTGATGTCTCGTTCCTAAATTCTTTATCCCCGCATTGTAACTCCTGGAGGTGCGCGAGGTTCCTTTAAAGCCCACTGCTACGGATTAACGCCCACCGACACACACGTTATATTGTCAGGTGGAAGTAATCAAGTTGGCAAAGTACTGGCAAGCATGGTACATTCTTAGGTAATGGATTGATTTGATTCCGTCCGAGCGGCCAGGATCACTTCAAGCCAAATAAGATACCACGAGAGGGAGAATGTGTTACAACGGAGAAAACGTTCCCGAGTTGAGAAAGAAACACACGACATTTGGTTAAACCCTTAAAATTCCTTTCTAACAGATCAACAGATATTCCAAGCCGGCTAATATTGGTGGATTGCCTCCGCTTCTTTTCCTCTAAATCGCAAAATTGTATGCCAACCCGAATTGCAATTATTTTTCAAGTTAAAAGATATATATATATATATATATATATATATAACATATATATATATATATATATATATATATATATATATATATATATATATATATATATATATATATATAATGTAAATTCACTAATAGTCATAACAAACAGAAACTAAAACATATAAAAGAGGGACTCACTGGTTCTCGAATTTTCGGTGGTGCAACCACCTTTCTGAAGAGGAAAGTACAAGAGTACTTTCTCACCTTTCTCTTTCCTCTTGAGAAAGGTGGTTGCACCACCGAAAATTCGAGAACCAGTGAGTCCCTCTTTTGTATGTCTTAGTTTCTGTGTTTGTTATGACTATTAGTGAATTTACATTAATGTGCACGTTCGTGGGTTTTCCAAGAAAGTGACTATATATATATATATATATATATATATATATATATATATATATATATATATATATATAAATTCACTGATAGTCATAACATACACAGAAACCAAAACACACAAAAGAGGGAAAACTCACTGGTTCGAGAACCAGTGAGTTTTCCCTCTTTTGTGTGTTTTGGTTTCTGTGTTTGTTATGACTATCAGTGAATTTACATTACACGTTTGTGGGTTTTCCAAAAAAGTGTATATATATATATATATAATATGTATCATTTTATTAATTATATTCTTATAACTTTCTGGTCCTTGTATAAAGCTAAATTTCTTGCGTCACTGAGGCACCATCTCTCCAGTAAAATACAAGTACAATAGTTTGTACGCACATTCCCTTGCAGGAGCGGTAAACACTAGTTTAAGGGGAAGTGGATAAACCATTTCCTTAGAATTGAGAAGCTTTCAACGCAATATATAAACGGTCAGTCTTTCCATCGGCTGCCACAAAGCACAGCATTTTAATTAATATTCAATTAAAACGCTTTAACTTAAAAGATGTGGCCGCAAGCAAACATTTAAAACCCAGGGTGTTTGATGGCGCTCTTGAATTCTCACTGAAACACGTCCATAAAGTCTTCACTTTGATTTATGAAAGTACAGATGTCATTAGATGCCGCTAAAAATAAAAAGTTAATCTCAAAGTTGATTGTAAGACAAAATGTGCTAATATAGTAACAGTTCTTTCGAATTTTTTCCCGAAGCTGAGAATTTTTAATAGCATTATATCAAAGGAGAAGGAAGAGTTTATAAGGTTAAAAGTATGCCATTTGTTAAGACACTAGTGAAGAAACGAAATGGAACTATCTATTGGAAGTCATCTTCCGGCGAGACCAAAAGTTGCGCTACACACTGCATTGTTCATTTCCGTCTCTGTTTAAACGTCCTCTTTCGCTTTCCATTTTGGGCATGCTTACACCATCCAACTTGTCTCACTGCTATTTTTCCCATCCTGGGAAAGACCACAGAGACGAAAAGACCACCCCCCCCATTGCCCAATACTTCCTCGGTTTTTGACAAGTATCATCTCTCAACTCATGCCATGCGCTCTAGATTCCATCTTCTACCCAATGCCCTCTCATATTGAACGTGCTTCTTCCTCATTGCTCATATCCATTGCCCTTTCGCTACGGAGTCAAAACAGCTGCAGTGGCAACTTTAGAATCAAATGACTCCAAAGAAGATTCGGAAAATTCATGGGAATTTACCACAGAGACCAATACTCTTACATTAAACGCATAAACGGATCACACTAATAAATCAAAATTAATGAGCAACAGATGAGATATCAACAACGTAGAAATGAAGAATATAAAACCATGTGAATATAGATTATAAGGAAAATGAAGTACATGAAAATTAATCAGGGAATAACTTCAATGCTACGTTTTTCGTACTTTGTTTTGCGGTTGAGTTCTCTAATAGAATAGATACATACCAAAAGATAAATAAAATGATTTTCTTCTGGGGTGATTTCACTAGAAATATTCCCGCTAAAGGTATAGTGTCGATACATCGAGTGCTGAAGCACATGTAAACCTTGTATAATCTTCGAAAAAGCAGATAGAGAAAAAACAGGATATTCTTATAGTTGCCACAAATTGATATTTGTAAATTGGTCAACATAATAATATTCGAGGACTAATAAATCATGTTTTCAAGAGACCTACGCCCACTGGTCACGACCGAACAAACGAGTAAAGTGCGATCAATTAAGTACCATGGTGTGTCAGTTCCAGTATTTGACTTCACTCACCAACGAACGGCAATTGCAGAAAACATCTCCCTGGACTGGTGATTAATGAACTCAGCACAGCAGCACGAAGCCTCTTCCTCTCCTGTTGTGTAAATGAGGGAGAGAAAACAAAATGAAAACCAATTTGACCAACATTTAGCTACTCTATCTCACTTTTTTTAATTGGTTGATATTATATCTAACGAAAAAACAATAACTTAATGGCTCTCATTCTATGGATTTCAGTAGAGCCATATTTTACAGGAGAATTAACACTTACGCATTACTCCAAGGAGCAAATGCGGTTCTTTCGGAGTTCTTCCGTTTCCCTCCACGTTCCACATCGGCTGGACTCGAGCGACCAAGTGAATGGTTCCTTCGACAGACAGAAGGTGGCGCTGCGCACGTGTGGTTGAAAGTTCCGGAGATGTGCAGGGATTGCCCGTAAGAGAGGCTGCATTTGATTAAAGGTTTACATAACAACACCTGTACGTTTGGGTGGAGTGGTGGATGGAGTCGGGATGGAGTCGGGATGGAGTGTTTGGAAGATAAGTAAGACAAGGCTGCCCAATATCGTCTGTGCTTTTCAACGTTAGTGTGGAGGGAATAGTAAGAGGCATGGGAAGACCTGAAGGTAGGAATTAAATTCAGCAGGGAATACATAACATCAGTCAGGTTTGCAGATGACCAAGCATTACATTTCCAGTCAGCCAAGGGGTTGCGAGAATTGATCGAATCGCATCGAAAAGTCGGTCCGATAGGCATGGGATGAGAATAATTGTAAGTAAAACAAAGATTATGCGGTTTTCTAGGAAGAGCTAAGCTATGATTTCATAAAATAGATAAGGTAGAATAGTCTACGTATCTCCGGGGTCTTGTGGACCACAATTGCCAAAATAGTAGGAATATAAATAGAAGAATTGTGTTAGGTAAAGAAGATTTCACAAGGATGAAAGAATCGATGACAGAGGCATTGAGTAACGATGTTAAGAAAATGCTCTTCAAAACGTTGATATTGGAGCGTGGTTGTATACAAGGAAACCGGGTCATTGAAGCAGGATGAGAGACATAGATAGGAGACTTTTGAAATGCGGTGTGGAGAAGGATGGAGAAGGAGAAGTGGACAGAAAGGAGGAAGCGACAGGAATGGAAGAGAATTAAAGGGGTTACCGAGAGGAAACCAAAGAGGAAAAGAAATTTGCTGCAGAATATTTTTATGGGATTTTAAAGACTGTGTTACATGGTAGAAAGTCAGGGAAACGAAGATATTATATGAGTAGACATGGTTAGGCATGTTGGACTGAATGATTGGAGATAGTATGTATGTAGGTTTATGCAGTTGGTAGTATGTAAGATGATTTAATTCCTGTGTGAGATGTCAGGTTACCCTACTGTTGGAATAGATAAATACGAATCGTAAATGCATCATTAACCGTAAAGCATCATGAAAGCGTAATAAGAATTATTAACGAAAACGGTGGTATCTTAACAGTTAAAATTTTAAATGAATAAAATCATCGATAATTAGAAAATAATTGGAAATAAAATCACCAACTTAGGTTGGAAAAAAATGTGGAGGTAGGAATGAAATTAGTTGGGAAAATAATGAAATCAGATGCGGATTATTCAGCTTTAATGACGCCGTCAGCTAAAGGATTGCAATCGTTACAAATTAACTGTGATAAGTAAGGTGTGAGGCTCGACGTAAATGAAACCAATGTAGTTAGTTTCTCGAGAAATGGTAAGGATAACTTTTTACACTAATACTGGAGGTCATAAACTTGAGCAAGGGCAAGAATGCACTTTTATTAAAAGTTTTTTGAACTAGCATGGTAAAATCAGCCAGGACATTTTAAATGAATTGCGTTTGGAAAAAACACCTGTTAAAATAGGAAGCAATTGGTGAAAAGGATCTTGAGAAATCATGGGAACAAAATATTGAAGGGTGATCTACAAAAAAATTAGGATTTATTAGATGAGTATTGGGTAAATGCGATGAAAAGATGAAAGAGAAATGTTATCTTTCGCTGGTTAGGTCTCATTTGGAATATGCTTCTAGTACTATGGGATTTTTACGAAGCTGGATCGATAGCCGAATTGTATCGCAGAACAATGAGTAGAAAAGATTGATTCAAGAGGTCATTTTTTCCACGAACGATAAGGGATCAGACTAACATTGTTCGATCGCGTTAGGGTCATATTCGGGTCAAAATTCGTCCGGTGTGTATTCATCCCTGCCACACACCCTAGCGGTGGTTTGCAGGGTACTAAAAAAATCAATCAAATAAGGCCTTGGGGGTAGACGAAACACTCCCGCGGAAATACTTAAAGGTTTTTATAAAATGTGGAATGAATGGATTTAATGGGCTAAGGCAGAGTCCGGAATTTGGCCGGGAGATTGTACCAGAAAAGTGTTCATTCCCATCCCAAAGGGTGAAAGGCAGTCATATGTGAGGAACAGAAAATGCATACACGTAATGCAGCACGCAGCTTAATGTACTAAGATTCATCAAAAATGGGATGTCAAATAATTACTTGGGGGATGATTATTTTGGCCCAGAAGGGGGGAAGAGGCGCGTGACGCAATAGCAGTGATTAGATCATTAATGTATAAAAACATTTATATAATCATGATTTTTGATTTCCTTCTATTTATATGATTGATGGACTTCTACTTCATGATTGATGGACTTCCCGATCAAATTTAAGTTTAATGAAAAATATTCAAATTAAGTGCCGATGAAAGTTTAAGTACTAATGTAATAATGACGATACGAATTCCGAATACCGACAATAAAATTGTAACCTGTCCACTATTCATTAAAAACTACAAATGTACGTAAACCCTAGAGCATAAACACGAATATCTGAAACGAGCAGTCTCCACTCTTCCCCCTTCTCTGGAGCACAATCTCCCTCTTCCCATTCGATCGGAACATCGTCCGACTATGATTACTTCCATTCACATGGCGATAGAAATCAGAGCATTTATGAACTTGTTTATTGACGCCCAATCTTTGCCATCGAATTGTAGAAAAGATGGGAAATCATTGAAAATGGAACAAAAGCAATACGTATTGATCGCGCGGTCCGTTACAACACTGAGTTTTCCATTACAAACAACAATTGTACTACACGTAACTTCTCCATAAAAAGTATATCGCGACAGGATTACGTATTTATGCCAGATATTCCTTACTTAACATTGAATTCATTGTTTCAATTCCGATTATAGCGATCGTTCAATCAAGGAACATTTAGACTTGGTGAGGCAGCCAGACCGGAGCATTGTTCCTGGAGGCCGGGAGAGAGTGCACGAGATAATATTTCCGAAAAGCTGAAAGGATATACGCGAAAGAATATTCCCAGTTGTTTTGGGCTTGTCCACCTGCCGACGTTCGAGTTCAAAGGGACACCCCAACAAAGAATGCCCCTATATGTCCCTGAAACAAAGACCGCAACACCAAGGAAACCAGTGGTCACTTCACTAAATGAGATGGATGTGGCACTCACCACCGACTGTTTTCAGGTTTCCTGCATCCGCAGACTGGTTATTAACTGTGCCAGATTTTTTTTCGAGGAAGGTCTACAATAAAATAAGAAAAATGATGATCAATTTGACCAAAGGCGAGTCCCCTTTTCCCTTTTAAATTAGTGAATGATCAACTGCCTGGTAGGTAAGATTTGCTGTTATTATTTTACGACAAATTCTTAAGATCAGAGCAAATTTTGGGTAAGCATGACCACTTACCACTCGTTCTGCGGTGAAAATATAACCGTACGTCCGGCCACAAGGTGGTTTTCTACCCCTTCCAAAGGGCGTGATTACGGGACCGTCTCCATCTGAAGACCACCTACAAAAGAAAAATGAGAACACATTCGACGAGTGCTGGACCATCTCCTTGATTAACTATTAAACGAACCATAAGACGACGAAAATTTAAGTAATAGCTTTCGTCAACACGGATTTTAACAGCCATAGGAGAGTTTTCGTAGAAATGATAACTTACTTCGCGCAGTCATTTCATCCCTCCTTGAGGCGCACCGGTTGGATCCATTCCGAGGAAGTGAGAGGTTCTATTAGAAGCTGAAAAGAGGCGCTGGACACGCGGCGTTTAACTTTCGCAAATAACCCAGCGAAGGGGATTCCTTCCCGTGGAGTAAATGGCATTCGATGGCGATCACACGTATGCCTGTTAATGCGCCCATCAGACCGTGCACTACTACCAACAAAAGAGAGTATTGGGGAGAGATGTGGCGGGGGGGGGGGAGAGGGAGGGAGGGGCAAGAGGGGGAACAGGGGGAGGAACGGGGGAAAAAGGAGAGTGGGCGGAAGATAGGGGGAGTTGAAATTGTTTAATTTTTTGAAACAAATGCCCAGTTAAGATACGAATCAATTTCCATGTTCTTTCACCCCACCCATTATAAGTATTCCCATTAATATAATCGGAGGGGAAACATTTTAGTCAAGTCCAGCCGAACATTCTTGACCAGCATATATCTAAAAATCACGATACTTGTCACGAAATACATTTTTTACTGAATTAGGATATCTAATAATTACATATTGCAATATTGAACTATGTAGTTGTTATAATGAAAGTTGGATATTCCGGATATTCCCCAACAGGTTTACAAGGAAACCAATCCTATTGCCAGGAACTGTATTCGGGAACTAAAAAACAAACATGCAGTCACACTGGTTACCCCAAAGTCCTTTACGGGGAGTTTTTCCCTCGCCAAGGACCGGCTCTGGAGATCGAATAGATTTGCGAAGAATTTAATCCAGACATCAGGGGAATCTGGGGAAAAATACACACACTCACTTAGCTATTACAGCAAAGCACTCGGGAATATTCGGGAAAAGGATCAGAATAATATTGTCGGAACCCGTTATGGTCATATTCGAGTCATAATTAGTTTGGCGTGTATTCACCCCCTGCCTCACCCAACCCCCCGGACACTTTCTTACATAGACTAAGGTGAAGGGGGGAGGGTAAACGGATTCAAAGTCCAAAGATTTTCGCGTTTTTCTTTCGCAAAAAATTATCCACCTTGTAATACATAGATAAGTTCTTTTATTAGCAGTAGTCTACTGAGTTTCGGTTGGTTGGTGATGGCCCTCGCTCACTGCTCTACTCCCGAGGCCTTACTAAGACATTATTTTGCACTGCATTCTTATTGTGATCTGCATTTTTTCCATCTCCCTTAATTTAATCAAAAATATGTATTTCCATCCTCCCCCTACCTCCATTTGCCAAGATTCACCACTCTATTACCGTCTTCCCCATTCCATTGTCTCTCAGTACATGTCCTAGTTCCACTCACTAATCCTGTCTTCTTCCGAATTCCCACGACAACCTCCTGTAGCACTCATACCGTCCAACCAACGATGGTTTTCCCTTCCGTCCATTCTCCATCCTTCTACATATTATCACCACAAATGCCTCCTATCCACGCTTATCGTTTTCAGTGCCTTGTCCAACACCTTCTTGAGCGTCATCTCTTTTTGCTAGCGTATGCCACTCGGCCTCTCGCAATGCGAGACTCTACAATCGATGCAGCAACTATGGCTGCAACTTCAGATTACAATAAAGTGACCTTCAATTACGAAATCAAGGCATGTGAAAGTGAAATATTATACGATATACGAGGGCTGTCCTGAAAGTAACCTCTGTTTTCGTGTAGCGTGAGAATTAATGGAAGAGGGACCAGAATGGTCGCTGTACTGACGCACACAGTAGGTCAGTTGGCCTCCAACTGCAGTGGTTGGAAGGTCGAACCGCTTGCCGTTTGTTTGCGATAGCGAGTCAAAATTAACAATACAGTTCAAATATCCGCCAAATACGAAGTACGTTCAGTGATAAGGTTTTTACTGATAAGAAAAACTTAAACGCTGCTGGAAATTCATCGAAAACTTTGTATATATGTAAGGAGCAAATGTGATGAGTGGCCAGCGTTGACCAGCGGTGACCACCAGCTGAAAATTTCGTGAAAAGCCGGTGTTTTACAGAATCCGGAACTTCAAGGTGCCGTCTTCCGTTGGCTGCGATCTCAGGAAGGCGGCAGAATTTTAAGCTGAAAGATTTTGAAAACTAGTTCAGAGATATGATATGAATATCAAAATCTGTCTGGCGAATATGTGTAAAATAGTGAAGATACAGGGTTCGTCCGGAAAATAAGTGTCTTGACAAATAAGTCTTTTTTGGCAAAAGGGGAGTCGTCCACTACGAATTTGTACCTGAACGACAAACTGTAAATGCTGCATTTACATCCAAGTGCTCGACAGGCTTCGAAAACGAGTCGTCCGCGTCCGGCCAGCGATCAAAAACATCTGGCGGCTGCATCACGGCAATGCGCCTTCTCACACCACGCTTGTCGTGTCGGACTTCTTGGCCAAGCACGGCGTGGCAACGCTGCCGCACCCGCCCTACAGCCCCGACTTGGCACCACCGGACTTCTTTTTGTTCCCGAAGATAAAGAGGAGTTTGAAAGGAACGCGATACGGAACTTTGGACGCCGTCAAAGAGGCCGTGACGACGTGTCTTCAAGAGGTTCCCGATGATGCCTTCGCGGGAGCGTTCCAGGAATGGGAACGCCGCTGGAACAAGTGTATCGACTCACAAGGGTCCTATTTTGAGGAATATTAGCTTAAGATATGTAAAAGTGTTATACATTTTTTTCCTGAGCTCAGTACACTTATTTTCCGGACGAACCCTGTATAATATTATAAGTAAAGTAAGTAGACCTGTTTCCAAATGTATAGGAAAATCAAGGAAGAAAACTCTTTATGGACCGATTCGTAGTATCTATGAGGAAGGAATCTGGCCGTAAGATTTTGTGAGATCGGTGTTAGTCCCTATTTCAAAAAAGGCAAAGGCTACATCATGCGAGGATTACAGAACAATAAGTTTGATATCCACGCAGCTGAAGTTATTCTCAGGATCATCAACAAAAGGATAGAGAGTGAGGCAAATTATTACTTAGGGGATGATCAGTTTCCTAAGCTGAATCGACATAAACACCCCGCGACCCATTAAAAAGGTGTGTGGCAGGGGGTGCAAGCACCAGTTTGGAAGGGTGAGTGATAAGGGAGGATATGGGAGAGGAAGGGGAGGGGAAAATATATTCAGTAAAAAACTATCAAATAACGTACAAACTTGTATTCATGCTGGAGGAAGATTGAATTCAAAACACAGGCCAAGTCATCGAAAAAATTAGCTATTTCTTTTGCAAAAAAAGGAATAAAAAATCAAAAACCAAAAATGAGCAAAAAAAGAGGACAGGCCTATTCGATAACAAGACAGGTAGGGCATGCAGAACTAAAGAGAAAGAAGGGAAAATTCCCCTGAATATTTTACTGAAGTTATTGAGTTAATAGCATATACAAAATCGCGGCCATAATATTCACTCATATCTAAAAATGATTTTCAAAAGAAACAACGTTTTCTCCAGTAGAATATGTTGAAGTTGGAAAGCACAAAAGGAAAAAACGAAAACGCACAGAAAAAATATGAATCGTTGTCCGCGGTTTCCTCAGATATAGTTTCTGCAAGGGGCCGAGGCGACATGGAAGTGCCTGCACACTAATGACTCCATTCAGCGTGGGTGCGAACTGTTTCACGAATTCTAAGCGCCCCCCAATGTGCCATACAAACCGTCGAAATTTAAGATTTCACACGCGTATGGCTCGGGATTCCCAGGATATATATATATATATATATATATATATATATATATATATATATAAATTCACTGATAAGTCATAACAAACACAGAAACCAAAACACAAAAGAGGAAAAACTCACTGGTTCTCGAATTTTCGGTGGTCCTACCACCTTTCTCAAGAGGAATTAGGAACAGAACTGAGGCAGAGGAGGGCCCGAAAGCAGTGGTAGGAAGGAGAAGGGGAAATGGGGGAAAAGAGGGGAAAAGAGGGGAAAAGAAAGGAAAAGGGGGGAAAAAAGGGGGGAAAAAAGGGGGGAAGGCATTCGAGGTGAGGAGTTTGGAGGGGTAGTGTATGGCGCGGGAATTTTAAAAAAGGTGGGGATGATATGGAAGTTGTTGGGGGCGGAGGGGGATGAAATTATATGCATAAAGGGGGCAATTAATGTCTAATATTAATACCTGGGCGATTCCAGGAATCCAAGAGCCAGATGAAAGCTAGCTCTAATGTTTTGAGTTTCAGTGGAGGGTCTGAGTGTGGGAGGGATGCTAAGACGGATACTTTAAAACATTGGTCAAAGGCAGCGTTGTGTTCGGAGGCATGTTTGGGGATTGGGAGCATACCAATAAGGGAGGAATTGTTGCATGAGGCTCTATGATTATTGATTCTAATATTGAGGGGTGTGGTACACTGTCCAATGTAAAAGGCAGGGCAAAGTTGGCACTTGAGTAGGTAGACAACATTGCTGGAGGTACACGAGGAGTAGGGAATAGGTGGGAGAGAGTTAAAGAGCGGGTGGGAGAGGGATGGGATTCTGGTTAGGAAAATAGGACATGTTTTGCATCTAGGTTTATTGCAGGGTCTGGGAGTGATTTTGGAACGGGGCGAGGATTTAAGAAGTGGATTGGTAGATTTTAGAAGATCTGATAGATTGGCGGGGCATTTGAAAGTGACAGAGGGGCATTTGGGGAAAAGGTTGGTGTGGTATGGGTGACAGCTGCTAAAATGTAAGTACTGTTGTTTATTTGTGGGTTTTATATGTACGGATGTGTGAAATTTCCAAACGTTCCATTCCTTATTCCCTTTCCATAAGGGGTCACAGAATTTGCAATGACCCTGACTCCCTAGACAATTTCCTCATAAATTTACACCATTCCCTCCTCAAACGAGGTTATCCTGAATCCCTCCTGAATAAGAGGATCCGTAGGCATACTTACACTCCCAGACCTTCCACCACCGCGAAAAACCACCCTCTTTCAATTTGTACCACGTTTCTCCCTGGCCTAGAATCTCTGCGTTCTATCCTAAAGGACCTCTATCCTATCCTCAAAAACCACAATTCCACCACCATTTATTCCACCACCACCACCAAACTATTTAATCCATCTTAGTTTGGAGTGGAAAATTGGTTGAGATTTTACTCCCCTGGCATAAAAAGAGTAATTTATCAATCTTAGTGAAGAAAATTTGCAGCGACTTACATCGCCTTTTAGCAATATCTATCCGTCTTCTCGGCAATAAAACCAATCGAAATGACACTACTGCCCGTTTAATTGTAAATTTTGATGTCATTTAACTTATCCCTAGCAAACTTCTGGCACGTAAGTTACTAGCAATCGCACGAAAAAGCAGTCGATAATGGTGTCCCATAATTACATGGGAATTGACATTTCCATAGCTTTCGCAATAATAACTATAAAATTTCCTCGCACTAAAATAAATACACCCTTTTTCACAATTACAGCCCAGAACATGAGGCGACTAACATGATTCATAGAAGGCGCGAAAATAGACTACAAATTATGGACTCACCTCCTTCCATCACGCTGACCCAGGAGCATCTGACCGGATTAGTTAATCGAAGGAATAGCAGGTGGACAAAACCGTTGGATGACGTCATTTTTTAAAATTTGAAAATGTGCCGTTAAGTTAGATTATAAAAAGCTAATAGCATCTATATAAAAATGCTTCATCAATAGTTTGGTAATTTTTTTAAATGCTCTCTTTATTAATGATTATATTATTCATTCAATATTAATTTTGTTACGAATTTTTTCTACCCGCCATTGTGTTCTTCAAAACAAGATGGCGCCAGGGGAAATAGTTAATCACTTGCAGGAGCATACTCGGAACGCTGACGACACGGCGAAGGCGCGCAATGTCAGAGAGAATACGTACCTATTGGATCGATCATGGTCTCCGGTCCATCCCTCGCTCCTACCAGCAAGAAGTCCTACAGTGTCCTCTCCTGGTAAAGAGAATTATTCTATCCTCTTGGTAAATCTATGATCCCAGGAAAACAAGTAATATCCGGAATGAAATCGAAAACATCATTCTCTCCCGGGATTAAACCGATCGTCACCCAGTATCAACATGATTGCATCCCAAGTCAGCTATCAGTCATTGCCCATCCACGATTCGCTTTTGCACCAATCACTTATATTTTACAATATATTGGAAAATTTAGCCACTATTAATCCGTTGAGAAGGCGCACCAATTAACAAAGCACTGCTTGTCAGACGCCATTTCGAAAAAAAAGGACGACCCTAGAGACTCTTCCAGGTACTATTCGCGAAAGTGTCCCTTTACAGAAACGGACACTTCACATTGAACAGGGCATGACGAAACTCTTTCCAGCTCGGCACATACCTTGAGAATTTAACGGCCGAGTTTCTGAATTATACTCACGCGATTGAAAGGAAAACTGGGGTGCGGTAGAATTGCCTCATTGGAGTAATTTTACTTTGCCAGCCTGAAATGTGTTCCACTGGGCAATTCCTTTAGTGACTGCGAAAACACAGACTAATTGTTTTTTCTGGTGTTATTCGATTATCTTCTCGCGCCTACAACTATTTGCTCTTTTGAGCGTCCCTAGTGTGCCCCATTTTTTCAATGCGGGAAGCCCTTTGAGTAATGCGTGTTTTAAGTGGGGGGGGGGGGAATACATCTATGTGGACAATTTTTAAGAGAACCAAGCTGAGATGGTCACAGCAAAACCGGCCATCTTATTATTTCAAAGATCTTGTATTCTCTTCGAAGGAAATAAGACCTTAGAAGACTCTTCATTTTGTGTTTGGATGGCCTTCTCACTTGTATTTTTAACTATTTCAGTGGCCTGTGTGATGCGATTGGAATTATACATTGATGAAGATTCAAGCTAAACATGCGCCTTTGGCTAAGAAAAAGGAACATCACCATAAGTGCGGTACCAAAAAGAGGAATTGAATTGGCTGTGCCCTTCGAGAATACGAGTACGGGAGTGACTAAGTAGCATATATTCACCATGTTCCTGTATGTTCTGTGAAGTTGTGTTCCTCACACACTCTTTTCCATGTTCCTTTAGAAGGGCTACGCTCTGTCGACAACAGGCTTGTGTCATTTAGCGAAAGGAAACCTACTCTCATCCCTACATTAAATTCAGTTGAACCTTGACCTTGCATAATAATTGGACTCCCTTCAAACTTATCCCAGGTGGTAATTATGTATCGTACACATCGATGTTATTTCTTGAGAGTAATCCCATTCACCGCAGTCAAGGCGTCTTTCGTTATTGGAATGGGGTTCTTGTGGTACCGGGTTTTTCTCTCCGCCCACACTCCCCAATTCCATGAAAATTCTACCGCCGCCATGCCTACCCCAACGACGCGAATTACCTCAACTGTCGCTCACTCTCCCATTAATAACTACTGCAATTAGAACCCATATATGATGTCTACTACACAGGAATTCATTTTTCACTCTCTCGTCCATTGGTCTTTTATTTCACTCTGTCCCTACTACCTAAATAATTTCACGTCCTCATTTTGTCATTCGAACTCGGTCCGCTGCTTCCTAGTACTGTTTATCTCTACATTATAAAGTACTGTATTTATATGTTACAATCCCTGGGAATGGCTATTTCTTGTTAGTTTAACTAATGCAATTTTTGTTAAAAGCTATTTACCAAAATTAGTTATTTTGCTTTTGCTATATTTTTCGTGAGTCGTAGGCCAAGTTCGGCTAAGTTCAGAGGAAAATACAAAAGAATTATTAAAGTCATGATTTTACAATAAACTTAATAACAAGGACATTTTAAACATACCTGAACTGGTGCTGTATGAGTGAAATGGCATTAATTTCTATATAATTTAAAGATATATCCGATTTTTTACCCTGCTAACTTTCACCCGTCGGGTTTATTTGCAGAATTTACAAATAATATTTAATGCGCGGTTCATTAGACAACATAAGAGTTGATGCCCGTACCATTGGCCTGAACCTAGAATAGTAACACGCCCTGACGACATTAAAAAAGCATTTAAACTAGGATATGCAGTCACACTGTTGAAGAGGGGGAGACCTTTCTGCGAGGGACATAATTTCGTTTAAAATATATTTCTTGAAAATTTATAAAATATGCACAATATTCATTATACATATTTCATAACTGATAGAAATTACTGTACGAGTCCTGCTAGACATAGTTTTAACTTTTGCTGTCTTCAATGGGGCAAACACTAGAAACATTAAATTTTGCAGTCAGAAATGAGAGTGGTTGTGTGGTTTAATAGAAATCAGCCCATGCCAAAACCTGATCATGGGAATTTCTGGGAAAGAAAAGACCATCCAGTCACTTTACTATGTGAGTGATTAACTGCCTGATTAGCAGTGATGTTCATTAAAATTAAGAACACAATGTATATATCCACTGTTCTTTATCATCATACAACTCGTATGATGATGCCTCAGCGTTGATACTAGTGGTACGAAAATAAAAAACAGTGGATATACACATTGTGTTTTGATTTTTAATGAACATGAACTTCCACAAGGTTAAGAAGTGAAACAATAGAAAGCAGTCATGTTGTTATAACTGAACTGAATGGTAAATAACCTTAACACCACAGCGCATGGAAACTTGATCTATCCATCTATCTGATATCCCTGGGTAACAAAATGAACACTAGCGGACCGATAACACAAATGTATACATTGCGTACTTTTTTATATTGAATGCTGATTGCCACTGATGGACGTATGCACAATGCATGAATATGAATTGGATTCCTTCTTAACTTTAGAAAAGGTAGTGCTTTCTCCGAACAACATGTAACATCAAATATTAAGCTAGTTCCTCACATGTAACGTAAGTTACTCTCAAATTATGAAAGCTACCTTCTCTTTGAAATTGCTATAATGCGAGCATTATAAACTAAGTTATAACTAAACAGAGTTTTCTCGGCTTAAATTTCCCTCCGTATGCGGCGGCGAACACATTTTGGCAGTCACGAAAACCCATGTCTGACGGAACGCGGTTTTCCATCCCTGCCTTTTATCAATCGCTCGCATCGGGTCGGTCATGACGTAATTCGTATCTCTTGAGCAAGTAACTTCTCCCGGCACCGAAGTCTCTCCATTTGCCTCTCGTGGTTCGCTGTGATGGCCATGCACCGGGTCGGGAGAAGAACGTTAGCTCTCCAGAGCCTCAGGGCTTTCAGGGTTTTCGGAAAACGCAGCTGTTCTGTGATTTCTCAGTCGAAAACAGACTTCGATAAATTATTTCCGAAACGTGAAGAATTCCAGTCTCGTCACATCGGACCTCGGGAGCATGACCAAATTGAAATGCTAGACCTTCTCGGATTCAAAGTGAGAGAAATTTGATATGTGAAAAAAATATTTTGGACTACTTCCACGACTTATGAGGACATGGGCTAAAAAGGTTTTTAAAAAATATTTTTTTTTAAATTCTAGACTTTAGACGAGATGACCGATCATGCCGTTCCGGATAATATCAGACTCAAGCGTGATTTGAGTATCGATGAACCTTTAGGTGAGTGGATATTTTGTAGACTTTTAAGCAAGAAAACTATAAAAATGAGGAGTTGAGAAATTAATGTGACGCCAGGTGCTTGTGTTTTGTGAATGAGCGGGGTGACATTGTGCGGACGAGGTAAGTTTTGGTGTGAGCGGGGGGTGACATTGGAGCGAGTCTCTTCTTTCGTTCTCAATCATCTGTTTCAATCGCGCAAAAGGTGACCCTTTCTGCTCCCTTGGCCGTTCAGGTCATTGCTCTTTCAACTAATTGCATCTTGCTTGCTTTTCATGAATTGTTTGCCGCCCCGCCGTAACTTAAGTTTGTAATCGTTAAATACGTGTTAACGTGAGTTTATAATAGCAGGAGTTTCTGTTGCATTAGATCGGCCTGGAAACGATGGGGACTTTTTAGATCGCTTTCCTTCCGGGCGTAATTGACCAATCGCCAGTCCTCTCACCCCAACAAGTGGAAGGTCATTGCATACGGGGAGACGGGGACACTCATTCCACTTCCTCTAGCTGGCGATTACAGCTTGTATGCATTCCAGACTAATGACTTGTATGTAGTTCCACGAATCTTGTAAGCATTTTCTCGGAAGATTGGCCCAGCTGTACAATTTGGACAGTGGGCATTTCTTGATTCATAAAGGGTAGTTTTTAGCTGTTTTCTTGAGATGCATTTTTCATTGGATTCACACTGGTATCGTCTTAAAGATAGATCTCTACAATTTGACTTTCAATGTCTGCCTGCGGCAATATAAGGATATGTTGCCTCGGAAGCTTAAGTGGTTTGAATAAAGAAGGGGCTAAGAACATAATATGTTTAATCTTAGAAGAAAAGCTAGAAATTTATTTTTGCGCTGTGTGCGTAGACTGTGCAGTCAACACTAGCACAACCATAGTAAACCTACGCAAAGCAGCGCCATTGTAATTTTTCAGAATCGACTCAACTTTACTTTCTTAAAATATACAGTTGTAAATGGAATTACTTTTTCTCGTAATAACATTTAATTTTTTAAAAATTAGTTTAAGCTGGCGAGGAAGTGCGGGAGATCTTGCTTCCGAAAGTGGCATGATATTTGGATAAATTTGCCCGTTGTTTTAGGGAAATGATGCCCACCAATGATTGGTCGCAGAATAATTGGAGATATTCACACGGGAGGGAGGTGCTGATATTTACGGAAGTAGGTCTTTCAAGGGAGCTTGATACAATACTTAGATCGACTTTTTTACGAATTGGTCTTGAAAACATAACACATTAAAGAACATCATCCTTCGGAAAAATGGTTTCATGTATTCTTCGATGATTTCCGATCGAGTTTCCTCATAAATATTCCCGCTGCTTGCAAATTTAACAGCTATCATTCTATTTGGGACAGCGTCTGATATTTCCAATCGCGTTACGAAATAACCTCGAGCATTCTGGGTTTGTGTACGTTGGCGTTGGATCGGGCTGCCGGACGATTACAGAAATGAAAACTCCCTAGTATAAAGGTCATGAACGTAGCGGGGGGCAATCTTTCTTGAGGTCAGCGTAAAGATTGTCTCACATCTCAGATAAGCGGGGTAGTAGCAGATTGGCTTTGTGACCTAACATCGATCTAGATGGATGGTGGGAAAGGAGGGACCGATACAGTCATTCGCTCGCTGGCAATTTCGTTCTTGTCAGCTTTTTTTAGCTTAAGGTCTGGCAACAGAGATAATTTTCATTTTGAATTTGCGGGAAATAATTGACGCGGGGATATGGTTTTCGTCGTAGATTTTCTCGTTGCTTCTATTTAGTCGTTTTAATTACGAGGGTGACCACCGAATTTGGGATTTTATTCAAACACTAAGTGACTTTGGTCAAGGGGTCAGTTCATTACATAGTTCGTAAGTGGCTTTAAAGTTCATGAGACGTATTTAATGCTTTTCATACAAATTATGGCTGTCGTGTTACATGGGCCTGTAGTTTAGGAATAGTACAAAAGTGGTTCGAAGTTTCGCCTCATAGATCTAAACATTTGCGTATTTCATTCAAGATATGTGTATAATGTCTTTGGTCTCCCCTGGGACGCCGGACAGGTTTGGGGAAGGGGTCAGAAGAGTTTGGGACAGGGGGGAAAGGCACAGGACTTCACACAGGAATGTCACAAAAGGAAACCTTTATTCAACATCCCTTCCATCCAAAACGAAACGTTGCCAGCAATAATGCAAATGCACCGCACAGGCGCCCAAGTTTTCGTTCTTGATCACTTTGAGGGATTTTTTCCCCCATTTTTACCAGTAGTTTTCATTCTGTTGCTTGGTTGAATGCGGGTGTACAAGAAATTCAGATAATCACATTTTTAATGGGGTTAAAAGTGCGTTTTTATTTCATTTTAGACGTTATCTTTGACATTATTAGTAATTAAATTGTCTTTCGCCTAAGGGAACACACAAGCGAATCACACGCTAAAAGTTTTCTAAAATATAAAGGAAATGTCCTTGGATGACATTAGCTGACGCTTTTACATGGGTAGTATTAGCACATGCATGTGTGTCATTGAATGCCGTATGCTTAAACCCTGGGTAACGATAAAAAATTAATTAGCTAATTTTATTTTCTCCTGGCAAATATAATTCGTAAAATTCAGGTAAAAGTAATGATAGCCTTCTTCTTGTAGTAAACAGGAGGAAACAAGAGGAAAATACGCCGTGAGCGGAGGAACAAGCATTTTGTATAACGTTATAACATTAAGTACAGTTACGATTAATATACTTACAGAAATTTGAAAAACCATATTCTTTATTTGTGTTGTTTATTTGTGTAGGCAAATTAAATTAAATTGTTTCATTTTGAATCTTAACATTGTTGGATTCGCTTTATTTGCGGCGAATAAACTCACACTCGACACTCCGGTTCTCGCTATCTTTCGGGGCCTTTGACCTCATTTTTAACGCAACAGCTCGCAATTGAAAGAGACATTAGCAAATTAAACTTCAAGAAACAGTACGCAAATGCAAAAATTCCCGATGGACACTGTGATTGGGGACGAATGAGAATATTGTAGGGAGAGGACTGCGTAGTTCATTGTTTTGTTTGATACGAGGGGCCACCCACTGAGTAGTATTAGGTGTACGTCGTATTACTAGTAGTTTTAGGGGTGGTGACTGACAGCTGAGGTAATTTGCGCCATTAGGGATGGACAGGAAAGGATGAAGGGCGGAGAGAAACTCGGCGTCGGCATTAGCCTACTCAAACAAATGGTGCCAAGGGGTCCGCAGTTTACCGTCCCATATTTTTCAGGGGTTTTCCTACTTGAGGTGCTATATGGAGAGCACTTTGAGTGCTCTCCACAAAGTAGGGAGGGATACCACAGAAAAATATCTACCGCCGAATCGAACCCGGGACCTCTGGGTGAGAAGCCAATACGTTAGCCACCGAACCATCCCGATCCCGTATTCCTTCTTAGTGCGATTTCATTAGGCTGTGTCACTTTCATGGTATTAGTCTAGATTGCGTTAATTGTGTTAGATAGTATCCTTTGTAGCAGTTACCGCTAATACATCAAATAGCGGACACGCCTCGGATTGATTAGTTTCGGATCATATTTTGTGCGAAGAAGAAGCTACTTCTGCACGAGTGTTTATTTCCATTATTTTATATTCTATAGGCAGTCGCAGAACAGAAAGGTCGCTAGTGTTAGGAGCTCATGGGAGGTGTTTCGGGTATGTGACTTTAAACTAAATTAACTAACGCACACGTAAATCGATCGTTTTGACGTGATCTGACTTGATATTTATATCAAACGCCACAACTGGAAGCGTTTTAAAAAATTACTGCTGTGAAATGTCCACATGTTTTACAACCACTTACTATTGAGTCAAACAGCACTAAAGTATGGCGAGGTGCGGCGGAGCAGTAAACACACCAATTCCAACGCGCTAACTACCTGAAGCACCATACTATTGAAGTTGTTGAAATTATTATTATTGTTGTGCTTTAGAGAAGAGCTGCTAGGAAAAATTACTTCCGCTACAATGATAAAATTATTTAAACTTTCAAAATGTTTACTACTTTCAAGAAATTCAGCCCATATTTATAGTGAATTAAATATGCATAAAAACGTCATCTCATTACTTGTAAATATTTATTACTGTAATAAGTCGTGATGAATTTAGTAAATATTTGAAAGTTATCTCGAATATAAAATAACATAGCACATTGGCCGAAAAAAACCTGCGATGAAAATCGTGTCGGAAATATAGAAAGAAGTTTTTTGTCAATAATTTATTTAAAGCGCGAATGCGCGAGTGAACGAATGGCTAGCGCACGGTCTAAGGAAGGCTACGGGAAGCCACCTATTATTTACGAAATGATGATGTAACAATAAGGTTCTCATAACTATTACACTGATTTTTCAAGACAAAAGTAATTGTTGTAAATGTTTTTTCTGGCTGACTGGCCAACGGCTGATCATTCGCAAGCCTGATTTCAAGAGTTTCTTACACACTTTCACTCCTAACTCCAGCCCTTCCTTCATGCCTTGCCATTGCCTTTGCATATGTGTTGAAAAGAAAAAGTGACCATGGGTACCCTTTGCTACTCTCCTGGCTAACATTTCCCATCCCGACTCTCCATTCACCATCCCCAGCACCTGTGAAGTCTGACACATTTACAGACTCTAGAGAAGACGAATATCCCTCCTGCAAAATTTTCGTTTCAAATGTTCCAGTTTATTCTGTCAAGCACCTTCTCAAAATTGAGAGAAAATAAGTTGTAAAAATACATAATTTCTCCTAGTGACTCCCTTATTTATTTGGGATTATGGGCACCCATTCCTTCATTACTTTGTAAATCCAAGCTTATCTGACCGTAAGTACTTATTTCCTCCCTTCCCTGTCCTTTGTCTGATACTCCTAAGTACTACTTAGCATGTGAAATCAAACTAATAGTGGTATAGTCCTTACATTATTCTGCTTTTCCTATTTTTATGACTGTATCAATTTAACTAAGTCTTCAGGCCAAATTCCTCCCTGGATGAGGAAGGTAAAAAGGAAGGGTGAAAGGGAATTTTGGAAATTCAAATTCAATAAGGCCGTAGGGGGTAGACAAGATTACTGTGGAACTACTCAAAACTTTAGGAAAACATGGGAGGAAGAGGTTTTAAGGACTAATTCTTAGTATTTATGAGGGAGGAATTTGGTCAGAAGATTTTATTATGTCATTGCTACTATCCCAAAAAAGGTAAAGGTAGACATGTGAGAACTACAGAAAGGAACATTGAATAAAGTCAGGATATATTTGTCCGTTTCATAGATTTTGAGAAGATGTTTGATAGAGTGAATTGGGTGGAATTACCAAAGGTACTGAAAAATTGGGTAGTAGATTGGATGGATAAATAGAATTAGATTGGAGGGACAGGAGATATAGGAGCACCCTCAGACTACTCAGGTACAGGCAACGAAGGTGAGTCAGACTGGGAAGTGATAAGAAATGGTTAAAGAGCCATGGGAAGAACTGGAGATACTAGTAGAAATAAAGGTTGGAGGGGAACTCATAAAATAAGTTAGATTTGTGAATGATCAAGCTTTATTTTGTCAGTTAGCTAAGGGGCTCCAAACATTGCTGAGTGCATTGCAAAGTCATTGCAATAGGAATGGGATGTGAATAAATGTATTAATATGTATAAAATATTAAAATAAAAGGGCAGACACCAGAACAGGTGGAACATTTTTTTATCTTGGAAGTGTTCTGGACCAAAATGGTTTAATTAGTAAAGACATAAACAAAGAATTGCATCCATTAAAGAAGCTATCACAAGGAGGTGGGCATTGATGATATGGACATTGAGTTAGGATGTTGAGAAAAGGCTCCTCAAAACTTTTATATCGAGCATGTCTTTGTACAATGACAAAACATGGTGGTTTAAGCAGATGATAAGGAAAGATTGGAGGATTTACAATTGGGGTGTGGAGAAGGATGGAAAAAGTAAGATGGACAGAAATACAAGGAAGTGCTAGGCATGGTGGAAGAGGAGAGAGAGTTTTTGGGAAAAATCCAAATGAAGCAGCAAAGATGGATGCAGTGTGTTTTGATTGGCGTTAGGATGTTAGAGACTGGGATAAATGGGAGAACATTGGGCTGGTGAGAAAGGGGTAAAAATTAGGAAAGGCTTGCTCGATGAAATGAAGGGAGGAATGATGTAAATGGATTTAAAGAGGGGTTTATTGTAGTTTCTGAGGTCAGGAAGTGTTTTGTAGGAGAAGTAAGAGGATGTATCACTCAATGGTTGTGCAGGCTGAGTACATCCAAAACCACTCTTAATTGGTTGAATATCAAATAATAATAAATAATGTATAATTAGCTTTTTATCTTGTTTGAAAGAAGACTAAATGAAATCTATTTGGGCCATGTTTGAATTTCAAGAGTCTTAAATTAAATTAACAAACCTTAACATTCCTTTATCATATTAAAATGTAGTTATGGATTCCATTAAAGTCATATTCTTGTAATTCAGTTGATTCAGTAATAATTAGGTGAATGCTTTCATAATGGAGAAAATCATTAGTGCAACAATTCCACACTAGTCAGCTTTGAATCTGCCTCACAAATCCAGAACTATACATTTCTACTTATACTGTAACATATTTTGCATAGTAAGCTGCAGAGTGAACTAGAGCACTGGGAAACAGGAAAAATTCACTCAGACAATATTTATGATTGACAGAGTGTGGTTGCAGATTTTGCAGAATAACTTCACAACATATGAATTTGTGGTATTGATACGTGAATGTGTATCTGTCCACAAACAGCGGTGATTAACTGAAGTTTATATCTCTATTGAATGCTTAAATAGCTGCTGTTCACATATGTTATTAATTATACCACACACAGGGTTTCATGTAAAATATGTTTATGAATCAGGATCTGGAGAGGGAAAAAAATTGTTCAATGTAACAGTATATGTACTTCTTTTCATTACATTATATGTTTTTGTAAGAATGACTCAATTTTTGTTATAGTTTCCTGTTTAAAAATAAATAAATTTAGTTTTTGAGTTACGTTTAGGTCATGGTAATTCTCCCACTCTTTCTTGACCTCAGAATGTAAAAGGCGCACCTGAAAAATCTTTGGCAGCCATAACCTTTCTCTAGTTTTTAAGTGTTTACATAAATATCATATATCGCTATGAATTTTATTAGCTTTGCTAGTTAAAACTACCAGGAAAAGGAGGAGGAAGTAGGACATCATTGGAAAAAGAGAAGTGCAGAGGTAGAGAAAATGTAATGATTATTGAGGAAATTTTCTTGATCTTATACTCAATCTGACACTCCTCTCTTCATAGAAATTTCAATTAACTATTGCCATTATCTACTAAACTGATTTCTTTCTCCAACTCTTCATTTATTTCCCATCTTAGCTCTCTTTCCTTAGTTTTAATTCTCACATATTTTAAACAATACATGTGTCTTGTATGTATGTTTTATAGAGTGAGCTAATTAAATATATAACCCTAAATGTGCCTCTTTATCTTTTCAACCTCTAACAATATTATTTTATTCATATCCTTTTCCTCTTCATCTACAAAATACTTCTGATAAGCTAATACCAATCATAAGTTAAATCCATGCCCTTTAATGCTGAATAACCAACAACTACATGCTCATAACGGGAGATAAATAGCCAACAAATTATTTTATATTGATACTGAGTTTTTGGCAATCTGCAAGTCTTTATGTTTTCAGCTGTACTAGTAATTCATCATTTTATGTAACATAATCATTCAATATAACTGAATATTGATACTTTGAGTTAATATGTAGGAGGTTAATAAATAATACTAATGCTTAGCCTTTACCATCTTTCTTACTCTCTCTAACTGTTGTTAAATATATATTAATACCTTGTCACCCTAAATTTTATAAAATAAACTTAATCCTAACACTACCTTGAAAATTATAAAGATTATTTTGAATACTTAAATGATAAGCATGTCAGTTTTGTGTTGTAAATTAGATAAATACAGATTTTATGTATGTTTGAATGCTGTTGATTTTAATTTATCAATGCAATTGTTTCCTTTCAGTTGAATCAGCTCTTCTCAAGAGAATAAGAGCCATTGGGAAGGAGAATAAAATATGGCGCAGCTACATCGGAATGGGATATTATAATTGCCATGTGCCACATTCCATTATGAGGAACATGTTTGAGAATCCAGGATGGTAGCGTTAAATATCATTTATTGCATTGCTAATGATGTTCTAGCATACTAGTGCAAGGGAAAATAACTAAAAATAGTAATTTTATATTCTCCTGATGACCATGCAAAGCAAAATTTCGGTGATCAATAAGACCATGAAGCTTTCTTGTGTTTTAAATCTTTCAGTCATTTAAAATTAAAAAAAAAGGTAGCATCAACTGCGGCATTTTTTAATTTTTGAATGAAGCTTACTTCATAAATGTTCTATTGGGTTGAGTCTTTGAATAATGTTCATTTCCTCAGTTTTTTTCCAATCAGAGGTTTTCTATAGTTGATTCTATTCTACCCATTATTTTTAGGACAACTCAATATACTCCATACCAGCCTGAAGTGGCTCAAGGAAGGCTGGAAGGTTTACTGAATTTCCAGACAATGGTTTCTGATCTCACTGGTATGGAAGTTGCCAATGCTTCTCTGTTGGATGAAGGAACTGCAGCAGCAGAAGCTATGAGCCTTTGTTACAGGTATCATTTTCCCAATCACTTAAAGCTGACTGGCAAATGAATAAATTGATTTAAATTACAGCTGCATTTTATTCATGGATAATGTAGCAATGCTTAGTCTTAAGATTGATTCATTTGTGGTTAAATTGACCACTGTAAATGTACTGACTAGGTAAATATAATTCAACCTATCTTTTTAGCCAAGATAAGCTGTTTATAATTTAAGATAGAAGAAAGCTAATTAATAGCATTCTGGATATGTTAATGATAATTGAATATTAATATTTGGGTTCTTAGCTAGAACTCTGCATTTCCACCATCAAAACTTTATTGCGAAACTTTATTTTACCCATTAGTATCATGAAGAGCAGTATATTTCCCAATCTAATGAAACCATTTGGGACCATCCTTAAATTATATTAGGCCATTTTCAGCTTTCCCCCTAATTGTAAGGATAGGCTGGATATAAATCCCTTAATTATATAATTATTGGTACTACCATTACTGAATTGAAATTGGACCTGTTTCTAAAGAAAGTGCATTTAGATAAAATGAAAACATTTTTGTCTACTATTGCCTATTGATCATTTCAATTTCATGTTTGTACTCAAAAGAAGTATTAACTTGAAATAAAATTTGTTTTTTTTTAGTTTAGCAGAATAAGAAAACATACCATGATATGAAACAAACATTTCAAAAATATTTTAATAGGTTAAACAATTGCTTAAATAATTCTGAAGCAATAGTTCTAATAATAATAATTTTCACATGTGTTCTTTGGTGAGCAAGGATAATTGAATTTCTTCATAAATAATCCAATTATAAACCAATTATATTCCTACTGGACTGCCCTCATTTAAATGGCCACACCCTACCCTACAACTATTATTAAAATGGAGTAGAATCCCTTTAAATAGGTTATTCTTAACCCCAAACCCCCTCTATAAGAAATTATTGAAATGGACCACCCTCCCTGGAGACTTCAGTGATTTAAGAGCAGTCCCTTATGGCTCATGATTTTCATGTAGTTATATGTGAATTTTATTTTACTTTTTATAGTAAGAATGAATATAGCATAATATGAACTCAACTACCAGAGCACATTAGTCATAAACTCAGCTTTTGTAAGACAAAAGTGGGCCTTTTACCTGTATTTCTCTTATAGTCAAATTTACCTGTATATCTCCTATAGCCAGTTATACATTGAAAGGCTCAATTAAGACATACTATAAGTCAATTGTTGAACTTGGCCTAGTAATGAAAAATAAAAAACTCAATAAATCCACTAAAACTCAAAGTAAAAACTTGAATAGATAGATAAAACATTAAAAATTCATGGGCGCTAGGTTTTTTCAAGAAGATGGAATTTTTCAAACTGTTTCTGCTCCGTAATAATGGTTAATTGATATGGGTATTTAAATAATCTCCAAATGGTCATAAACTTGTCTGTTAATTAATTCTAGGCATAACAAGAGAAGAAGGATTGTACTCTCTACAAAGCTACATCCACAAACAATTAGTATTGTTCAAACAAGAGCTGAGGCCCAAGGCCTTGATGTTGTTATGACAGATATTGTTAATGATAATGTTGACGCAATCTTAGAAAACAGGGATGTGTCAGGCATCCTTTTTCAGTATCCTGATACAGATGGATCTCTGAGAGACTACTCAGAACTGTCTGCAAAAGCTCATGAAAATGGGGTGGGTATCAAGTTTTAGATTGCTTTTAGACTAGACTGTATGGCTGCACATGTTTTTAACATCATAACATTGTTCCATTTTATGCATCAAGACTCTAGTAGTTTGTGCCACTGATCTATTGGCACTTACTATTATTCGTCCCCCAAGTGAATTTGATGTGGATATTGCTGTGGGGTCTACACAAAGATTTGGAGTTCCTTTGGGATATGGAGGCCCACATGCTGGTTTTTTTGCATGCCATCAGTCTCTGGTGAGGCTTATGCCAGGCAGAATGATTGGAGTGACCAGGTATGATTTGAATCAATCTAACACGAGGTGTTTAAGAATTGGAACAATCTGTATTTGGGTAATATTTTTTCTGGATTTTAATGTATGAATTTAATGATGCACAAATTACACAATTTTGCCAAACTATTTAAGTATTTTTCAGCAATTCTTCATATTTGTGGTCTTTTTCACCAAAATAAGCTGAATTCCAGAATGATATATCCTTATTAAAATATTTATGTCATCACTATACTGTGGAAGAGCCTTGAATATAATTTTGGGATTCGAAAGATTTTGAATTTGAAAATTTCACCGCTTTCAGAATAGTTTTAACAGAGTGCATTTAGCTCATTTTTAGTACCAATGCCACATTCTAATCCCCTATCACCATCAAATGTTTCCCTGCAGGAACACATGCAATTATATCCTCTAACTAATCATATTTCCTATCAACTTCTTTTTCCTTATAATTTCTAGGTGGCGTGTATACCTGAACAATGATCAACTCCATCTCACTTCGGATAGACATAAAATATCTATATTTCCTTTTTCTATCTCTCATTATATTCTCTAATTTACCTGACCTCAACATTGTCCTAATATTCCAAGTTCCTATTTTAACTAATTCGGTCTTCTTCTTCTGCATCTTTTGTTCTGCTGCTGTCAGTTTTTCTTTACAAGGCTGTCATGTGATAATGATTGCAGAAGGCTGGCCTCTCCCACTGCAGGGCATAACACGGCTGATTGGGCTAAGTCCTGTAGTTGCCAGGACTCATTTTCTTTATACTATCCATCATAAAAATCATGGGATTAATAATTGAGGTAGTTTCCCATTGTCTTCCTCAATAGTGTTTTTAACGTGACACCATCACTCAATGGCTACCCCACTAGGGTCAGACACCTTTGCAACTGTCTTACTAAGGAGCAGATGCCACGCAGAGACTACTACCTTTCTTCTGACTCTTAACCTTTGAACTATCTGGAATGGGTGTCCCTACCAGGAGCAAATATCATTGCTCCCATCAGCACAGCTCTAGGGGTCATCAGAATGCTCAAGCCCTTCGTCCACATCAAGGTTATAGTCTATGAGAAGGCAATTAATAATTATGTAAATAAATAACATTAACTCCTTTAGGCTAGACTTCCAGTTACCTAATCAGTCTGAAGTGCTGTTTTTAGTGTTTTAATCTGTATGGTCTGTTTATCTGCCAAATAAGTAAGTGTCCTCATCAAATTAGGAGCACATATTTAGTTGAGGATTTTTTATCACTCAATTATTTTGGCAACATCAGAACTTATCAATAATGAAAAGTCTCATGAAAGAGCCAAGACTTAGTAATTAATCACCATCAATGAATATGTCTCCTTTATAATATATCCTCTCATTTTAATTTGTTCTTCATGTTATAAAGTTCCTTTTAGTAAGTTACTGAATTTCACCAATTTCGTTAATCACTAAGTGCAACTTAAAGCCAAAAAACCAACCAGTAGTCACAAAAGACTTACTTTAAAAACTGTCATGTGTAGAGAGTTGGATGATGGAAACTAAATAATGGAGTACCTCATCTTTATCATTTACACCTGGCGTGCAAATGATAAAGATGAATTCAGAAAGTAGTAACAGAGTAGAGACCCTATTAAAAAGGAAGTACATATCCTAGGAAATGGCATTCCGAGAAGATCAGTTAGTACAGAGCTATAAAAAACCAATCTTTAGATTTCCGTCGATGATGAAGATGATAAAAGAGCATGAAGCTTAAGCAAACCAACATAATTAATGACAATTTTGTTTAGAAATGCTCAAATCATCTCCACAATAGTTTGGCTATCTACACTACAGACAAATATATTACTTCATTGTGGAATTTACCACATACTTGTTTAATGTGAGTGGGCAGTTGTATTTTTCATAATTATTTGTTTCAGCAAGTTTTCATCAATTCATTTATTGTAAGCACCTCTTTTATTTATTGACATTAGTTATTTGAGCATGAACTTTTTTTAAAAGAGATTCAAGCGGACATGATGCTTATCGTCTGGCTTTGCAAACTCGTGAGCAACACATAAGACGAGATAAAGCTACCAGCAACATTTGCACTGCTCAAGCACTATTGGCTAATATGGCGGCTATGTATGCAGTTTATCATGGACCTAAAGGCTTGAAGAGGATTGCCTCTAGAATACACAATCAAGCACTTGTATTAGCCACAGGTTAGAAAGATATAATCCATAGACATTATCTTTTAATATCTGTTTATAATATATATGTGTGTGTGTATGTGCATGCACATGCATACATGTGGAACTCCATTTAAATTGTTGATTAGTAGAATTTTGGTAGTTATTGCATGCTTTGAAGTAATGAGCAGTACACATATATCTTTACAATTAAACTCATGCTATATTGAACGTCTTTATCTCTATGCTTAAAACAATCAAAATGGTTGCTGCAATAATAGTTCAACTTAAAAGATCTGTAAAATCAAGGGTTAGGCCCTAAATACAATTCAAAATGCATATATGTATTTGTCTGAAAATTAGGCATGTAATCTATAGAGTTCAAGTGTTCCTGTAGGCTTTCTAAATTCCCTGGCCTAACACTAATGGTTTTATTCAAACTGGTACCTAACTGCGATGACACCCACTTGGCCCTGAGATTTAACCTGATCACAGATGTCATTTTCCTTTGTTACCCTTGAAAGAGGAGACCCAATACTCAGGCCCTCATTTAATGACAAAGCAATAAATAAAGTCACAGCAAATATGCTGATACGATGTATATTTGTCTATCTCCACTTATGCGATAAAGAAAAGATAGAAAAAATTTTCCACCAGATAAGTTTAATAGTACGATCAGGAAGGGGCAGACGTGTGTGACACACATCTACTCCTTATTGTTTTGTTCCCCCCCACCCATCCGCAATATGTTCACTAGTGTAAGGACTTCATTCCTTCCCCGCTTGTCCATGGAACCTTAATCCCCTAGCCCCAACCAAGCTTACGCACCCTCACTTTTCCCTGCTGTCGTTAAGTGATCAAAGATGGCTGCTAATCACCCAAGTGGTCTTCAGAGATTTTGTGAGAATTGTTTTTAAAACTTTAAACTTTGTGTTTCATAGTCCTATGCCAACCTTTCTCTAACGTCGGCAACTCTACGAACGTGGACCCGGTGGGAGACCCGAATAACCTTGGAAAACATTATTCGCCGGGAAAGTACCAGATCATTCTTAACCTTTCTCTACTCCCCTCCCTCTTTTCCAGCAACTTCCACCACCTCCTCCCCCTAGCTTCCTGACACCGTTCCTACTGCCTACATGTGATTGGTGATTCACCCATGTGGACCTATGAGACTTTGTATTCTCTTTCTTCAACATATTTCAAACTTTGTATTTCGCATCCCATTGGTTAGTGGGCCAACCTTCTTCTCCTCCATCCCTCCTTTCCTTCCACATCCACCCCTTCCCAGGATGCAAAAATGTATATAAGACTGCACTTGAATCCATTTTATTACCTGAAGATGATGTAATTCTACATCAGATCCCTATTGTACTATTAAACTTATCTTCTAGAAAATTGTTACCATCTTTTCTTTATTATGTTCGAATTCCACCAGATCACGTCTGAAACCACTCAATTTGTTTTACTTAATGAGTCACTAGTTGAGCTAAATATCAAACCCACACCCATGCAGCTATCCATTAAGCCATTTTAAATTAAGGGATTCACTGAATTAGGTATGCACCCTAGTGGTTGCAGCATATAAGATTTCCCCACTGTTTTAATTTAAAAGAGGGCCTAGGGTTTGAAAGAAAGGCATCTATAGGTACTGTTCAAAAAGCTGTCTATTTATTTCTAGTTTTTTTTATTCTATGAAGTTTGACTGGAGTTTATTAAATACCATTTCTAAGACAGATGAACTCACATTACTTTGGCCCTAGAATTTTCCATCCCTGCTTCATATTATGTCAATTAATAAGTTTCTGATTTTTATCCATCCAGGAATAAAAGAAGCTGGGAATGATGTGAAAGAAGAACACTTCTTTGACACATTGTGTGTTGTCCCTGCCATGCAACAAAGTGAAATTCAACTAAGGGCACGTCAAAAAGAAATTAATCTACGATATTACACTGATGAGAGGGTTAGTTATCATATGATTCATACTACAAACTTTTTCAACTGTTTTCCATGCTTCATTTGCCGTAAGTATGCTGTTCCCCAAGATTCCAGAATGTTTCATTAACTTCTTGAATTGGGGGGGGGAAGGAGAGGGGAAAGCAGAGGTATGATCCCTTGTGATGCTGAAATGACACCACATACCCTCTCAAATGGGAAGAGAAGAAGGAAAAAAGGGATTTGTATGTCCTACATGGTGCCAAGCTCTGCTTTTAGGTTTTGCTGGGATGAGAGAGAACTGTTTTAGGAAAGGGCTTGTGTGACATTATTGTAGAATATTGTACCATATTTCTGATTGAAGAAACTTAGTAATCAGCATCATCTATAAAATCAAAAACACTGTAGGCTTAATGTGCTCTCATGGGCAATATAAAGTGTACATCTATACTGGAGTAGCTATGTAGCTAGCGGTAACTTTAGAAAATTTTAAAATAACTCTGGCAAATGCTTGGGAATAAATTAAATTCATCAAAATGTGAGTGGATCATAGGGAAAGCAAATTGGCAATTCTCAGAAACTTGAAAATTTTTCATGCATAAAATATGAAGTGGTTACTACAAGAAAGGTTTATGCAAAATTTCCATGCATTTTACCTTTGTATTTGGCCTTTACTTACAAAGAACTACTCCGAGTTATGGGAAAGAAACAGGTATGCAGGCAGACGAACTGTTGCCAAAATCATGACTCTACAAATGTATAGAATGCAAACAATAGATTTATTTTTAAAATGGCTCATGGTTAATGGGGAGAGAGAATTTTTGAACATCAAATGTGCAAACAAGACAAACTTAAGTTTCTAAAAATGTCACAGAGATGCAAGATAACATTAACTCATGTCTCAAACTTTTCAATATTGCTTCTAATGCATGAGAAAAACCAGCTAAAACCTTCATTACATGCCACTAGGACCCACATTTGATCAATGTGTTATAGTCGGGAGACTTGTCAAAAACATAATTCACATTATCATTTCATTCTTTCAGAAGTCAAACTGTGAAGGTATATTATGACATTTAAATTCCAACCCTTAAAACAACTAAACTTACCAGTTGATTTAATATTTTTCTTGACCAATAATATAATTACACACAAAAATAAAGTCACATTAGCTTGATAAGTGATCTCAGTATAGCACTGCAATTAGTTGTCTGACTCTTGACATTTGTGTAAACCTGGGCCATCAATTGAGAACTGTTCAAGATACATATGATGAGTGGGGTGAGAACAGTCAAGTGGCTGAGTAATATTACAGACATGTAAAAGGTCCAATCACCTGTGTGGCCAAAAACTGAATCAATGATCGGACACACACACAAGCATTCCACAATATAAGTACCTTCTTCATGGCAATCAAAGTCGTTGACTACAACACTGGTTATGCTATGATGAACCATAAGGATTAAAGGTTGGGGGCCATTTTCAAGAAGATGAATAGATGGTACAGGTAGTCTTATTTTCAAGAACTTCTTTCAACCACTATTCCAATTATTTTAGCCATAATGACAACAATAACAATTCAAAAGTATTGCTTAAGTTGTAGCACACTGAGAACCTTGATCCTCAGCAGAAAATTATTTGTAATAAAATAAATATTAATAAATTAAATATTATTTACAACTAGCAAAAATAAAAAAATGTACATTAAATTTTTTTTGAGGGCACGATTGATGGAAATGGTAATTCTTTTTTGAGACACCAACATGAGAGTGCTTCTTTCATATAGAAGAAAACTAAATAGATAAATTGCAAATCACTTCCTAATGGTGAGATGAAGTAATTTCCAAATAGAATCTATTACACTAGTTATGATAGTATTGAAAATTGGCTATATTGTATGCAAAATAAATAAATATATAATAAAATATCTTCCAGGTTGGAATATCACTTGATGAGACAGTCACTACAAAGGACATCGATGATTTATTGTGGGTATTTGGATACATTGGAAAAACTGAGCAGGTAAATTAACAGAACAGAAATGACCATAATTCTCTGAAAGTATTTTCCCCCCTCTGTGGCACTTTAAATTATTTCATCTCTTAAGGTTGCATTTTAATGGATGGATGTGCTACATCAGTTTTTAAGGAGAAATTGGGATTGCTGATTTGGTCGGCCTCCACCATTTCAGTCTATATTTTTTTTATTGCTAATACTATTTTCACCTAATTTGTCTTTCCTCAAAGGGTCCAGCCACCTTTTCTTTGGTCTCCCACCATTCCTTTTCCACATAAGTTCCTTTCCTCCCTATACAGTTTCCTGCCTCTTATTATATGTCTATGTCACTTTAGTCTCCTCTTTTGCACTTTACGTATCTGCCATTACAGATATTTTTGAATATATGTCACCACTTATTATATCATTGCTCATTATGCCCATATATTTGAGAAAATGTGAGTGAAATAAAATTATGTGTACTGAAAATTTTGCAATTATCTGTCTACACGAAGATTTACATATTTATGTTAAACAATTGTGATATTTTATTATTAGTTTTATATTATATTATTATATTTTTCCCTCATGGACTACAACCATGATGTGGTGGTAAGACTTATGCAATCATTCGAGCCCTAAAGTTGTGCTAGTGAGAATAATGATATTTGCTCCTGGTACAATCACCCATGCCAAATAGGTCGAAGTCTAGGAACCAGACGAAAGGTAGTCTGTGCTGCTTCTGTCCCTTATTGAGGCACATGCAAAAGTATCTGACCCCAGTGGGGCAGCTATTTGAGTGATAGTGTCACATTAAAAATACTATTGAGTATGGCAAAGGAAAACCACCTCAACTATTTGCCATATGTGAGATCTATAAAATAATATGTTTGATTTGTATGCAGCTTAGCAGGTTCTCAGGAGGATGGAGAGCATGGAAAATGATTAATTAGAGGATGATCAGTTTGAGTTCAGGAAGGAGAGAGGAATGCATGATGCCATAGCAGTAATGAGATCACTAATCAAGAGGAATATTGAATGTATATGGATATAATTGCCTGTTTTGCAGATTTAAAAAAAGTGTTAGAGTGAATTGGGAACAAACTCTTGAGTAGATTGCAGAAAAAAGGAATAGATTGGAGGGATGGTGGCTAATCTGCAACCTGTACATGTCTCAAACTGCTACGGTGTGAGTAGGGGATGGATAGTCTGGATGAGCAGTGTTAGGAAGAGAGATAAGAGAGGGGTGTGCATTATCACCTGTGCTTTTTGGTGTATATGTAGAGGAAATGGTGAAAGAGGAATGGTAAGAACTGGTATGAATAACAATTGGCAAGGAATTCTTAAAATCAATTAAGTTTGCTGGTGATCAATATTAATTTCCCAGTCCAATGGGTTTCATTGCCGAGTCCACTGGAAAATCAGTGCCATCGGCATGGGATGAGAATAAATGTAAACAAAACCAAGTTTATGCAGTTTTTGAGAAAGAGGAATGCTAACCTAATTATTAAAATAGGAGTTGGTAAATTAGAACAGATGGAAAAGTTTACTTATCTTGGAAGTGTTCTGGACCAAAATGGTCAAAGTAGTATGGACATAAGACAAAGAATTGCATTAGGCTAAGTATTTAATAATGAAGATGGAGTTTGATGGCAGGGATGTTGGGTAAGGATTTTAAGGAAAGGCTCATAAAAACCATGATCTGGAGCATGATTTCGTGTGACATAGAAACATGTTCATTGAAGCAAGATGACAGGTATAGATGGATGCTTTTGGAATGTGGCTGTGGAGAAGGAAGAGAAAGGTAAAATGGATGAAAAGGAAAATAAGAAATCTAAAGGAGACACTAAAGGTGGATTCAGAGCATTTTCATTGGCAGTGGGATGTTGAAGATAGTGCTTGAGGGGAAAATGTTAGGCAAACAAGGAAGGGATAGAAATAGCTAAGGGATATCGGATGGAATGAAGGAAGTAAGGAATTATATATTTGGAATTGAAGAGTGGCTTATAGTAGTCGGATATCAGGGTTTGTTTTTTACGAGAAGCAATTGAATACATGTATATCACCATACAGTTATATAAACTGTGTCCATTCAAAACCTACCTTAACCTGCAGAAAACCAATAATAATAATTTAAATTGCACATATATTCATTCTGTCCTAATAATTTTATCTATTTTAAGTCTACATAAAAATAGGATTTCCAAATTGCATGATTTCACAGTTAACGTTATTTGGGACTAATTAAATTGCTTTAATTTGGAGACCATTGCTTTTTGTTTCTCACCAGTTCAGGCTACTTGGAATGACATTATCCTAAAGGTGTTTGTTTATTACCATTTAGTACCTTAAACAATCGAGTCACTATCCATCGAGAATTTGGTGTTAAAGTAATCAATTACGTGAATGACTAGATTACTCTCAAACAATAGGAACCAACTTTGAATCTGGAGTAACAAACAGCGAATCTTTTTGAAAACTTCTCAGTCTTTATTAAGATACTGACATGATTTGAAGCATGCTGAAAGTTTAAAACAACCTACCCTCTTTCTAAGGCACACCATTTTCTGAATACAGTTAACAAATAAACATCATAAAAATCAAAACATGCCCGTGGAATTTATTTATCTGAAATATGTTGCTAATTATTAAATATTTGCTTATAGTTTCAACTGTATTTCTGTTTTGATAATTGAGAGATTTTAATTTTAATCTCACAATTTTAACATCCTTCATTTACATTTTTTTCAGCTGGTTGAAAGATGTGGACTACAAATGATTCAGAGTCAAGGCATCAAATCATCTCCTTTCTTAAGGACATCTCACTATTTGTCACATCCAGTTTTTAACAGCCACCATTCTGAGAGCAGAATTGTTCGTTACATGAAGTCTTTGGAAAATAAAGACATTTCCCTGGTGCATTCAATGATTCCTCTGGTAAGGGTAAAATGAAAATGAGAAGAGGAGACATATCAAGGATTAGTAGAAATCCAACGACACCCCATTGATAAAATACAGAAATTTTTCTGTTGATTCTTTAAATCCTGTTTATTTTTCTATTTTGAACTGTTGTTTAATCTCTTGTGATGACTGTGGGGATTTAGAGACTTTATAGGCCACCTTTCTTTGTGTATCATTAAGAGTCCTGGTAGGATAGTTAGTATTTTCACTATTGTTCATCCAAGAATGTTAACTGCATGCGGCCAATTAAATGGATTGGATGGTGAGATATGATAATTAACCATTATGATTTTTACTAGTGTAGTGGGAATCACTATTGTTAATTATCATTTCCCTCCAATTAGTAATTTTCCTGAGGCAAATTTATCTGAGATGCATTATCAATTCAACCTGATTGGTCACTATTGAGCTTTTTTGATGCAAAAATATCAACTTTTCCCTTGAAAATGGAGCACTAGACAGGCAGGCCCTCCAAATGTGGTGTGATGAGAGCAATACAAATGAAATCACACAGCCTTCAGTTGCACATATATCAAACTTAAAATTTGCTTTAAATTTTGTTGCATTTGCACAATTATGCGTAGATAAGATAGGAATGATTTCTGTTGATTCAGATTTGATAAGGATTACTTAAATATTAAATTTAAGGTTAGGAAAGAATATGAGGAGATTCTTTGCCTGAAACACTTCCACATAAATTTAAATCACTACATTATTGATTAATGAATAGAAGGGGAAATTTTTACCAAGTGTTTTAACATTATTTTCACATTTGTATAATAACAAAATTGAAAAATACACCAAGAAATGGATAGCATACTCGACCTATTAATGGCAGTCTGATTTTATGGCGTTGTGCTTTAAAGTTTGTTCAGGAGTGATTACATATTTCTTTCATGATCAAAATAATTTATTTTGTTACTTGTACAGGGGTCATGTACAATGAAATTGACAAGTACTACAGAGATGATGGGTTGCAGTTTTCCGGACTTCACAGAGCTTCATCCATTTGTGCCACTTGAGCAATCAATAGGGTACCTTCAACTGTTTCGTGAATTAGAAGAGGATTTATGTGAGATAACAGGATATGATCGGATATCTTTCCAACCCAATAGGTATAGTACATGAGGGGGTCTAAAAAGGTCAATTAGTAACTAAGAAATAGAAAATTCCAAATTTGAGATGTCTTTGGAGCATTCATCATTTTTAGTGTCTTTGATGTTTTATTTCTTAATAATTTGAAGCAATCTTCCATTTTCATAATTTATTGAATCAGTGGAGCTCAAGGAGAATATGCTGGTCTACGTGCAATAAAGTCATACCTGGAAGCACGAGATGAAGGTCATAGAAACATCTGCTTGATACCTACTTCAGCTCATGGTACAAACCCTGCCTCAGCCCAGATGGCTGGAATGAAAGTTGAGCCTATTAATGTTGCTCGAGATGGAAGTATAGACATGAAACATCTGCAAGCTAAAGTGAGAATTTTGATGAAAATATGTTAAAATTACTTATTATGTGTACGTATTTTGTATTATTTGTTCACAAAATCATGTTTATATCCATTAAAAATTGGCAGGTTGAAAAGCATAAGAAGAATTTAGCTTGCCTTATGATCACTTACCCATCAACAAATGGAGTTTTTGAAGAAACTATTGGAGATGTTTGCCAGATGGTTCATGACAATGGAGGACAGGTAACTATTGATTGCAAGAGACCAGTGGAAATTTCCATTATTTGAAATTAAAAATTGCAAATAAAACATGCAGGTTTATTTGGATGGAGCGAATATGAATGCTCAAGTTGGATTGTGTCGGCCTGGTGATTATGGATCTGATGTTTCTCACCTGAACCTACACAAGACATTTTGTATCCCCCATGGCGGTGGTGGGCCTGGTATGGGACCCATTGGAGTGTGAGTAATTATTTTAAGTTGATTGTAGTGAGTGAATTATCATCAACTTAATTAAAAAATCTAATGGTTTCTATTAAAAAGAAATACACTCATTATGAGAAAAAGACAAAGCAGAGAAAACATCTTGGTAGGAATTATGTATTTATATTATTCTGACTCCAAACTATTCGATTTATCAAACAACTTTCTCTGATTTCTTGATGAATCATATTTTTGTCAATGAATTAAGTGTATTATTTTAAAAATATCTTAAATTTATCAACAGACACATTATTTACCATGCAGTACCAATTGTAGCCCTGAGACCTTCCTCTTACTTAGTGGATGGTCAGATATGTCTGTCTGACTACCCTCCCTATAAACTTATCATCTTCCCACATAATGTTCAGCACAGCATACATGTTTTTGCACTGGGTCGTCCATTTTGAAAAAATGACTGGTTTATTCTAATTTGATGGATGCAGCACATGACTTCTCTTCCATTTGCTATCTTGATCAACAGCAGGAGTTAAAAAATCCAGGAGAAGGGGACTCAAGACTTTTAATTTGATGAAATAAATGTTTGTTCATAATTTAAAAATATATATTTTCACACACACACCTTCAAACACGAAATCCCACCATACAGCAAACAAATATTCATTCACATAGAAATAGGTAAGGAAAGGGAAAAGGAACACACATAAAGGACGAACACAGGAGAGGTGGGGAAGGTGGAATATGTGTACCTATCCCTTTATCTTATATCTCTTTCCATGTGAATGAATATTTTTTTTATATATATATAAATGTATATACAAATATTTATTTATATTTTCATGCATTTGTGAAGCCAATGTAAACTCTGCTGAAATTTGCACATATGTGCACATCTGAGCTGTGTGTGCATTGGCTTTACAAATTGATTTTTATAATTCAATATAACTTCTTGTTAAAAGTTTAAGAAGAGTTATTTTTTCTCCTAAACTCAGAAATTCATTTGGGTGCATTACAGTTTGCTTTTACTTTCAATCACATTCCTTAAATTCTTTCACTAAAAATCATTTATTAAGACCACCTTATTTTTTAGAAAAGATCATTTAGCACCTTTTTTGCCAAGTCATCCTGTAATAAATCCAATGGCCGACCTAGGAAGAGCAGCAAAATCGTTTGGGGTGGTGAGTGCTGCTCCATTTGGGTCTTCAGCTATCCTTCCCATCTCCTGGGCATACATAAAGGTGACTAAAAGTTTTGATTGATTCAATTTTTCTTTGTTGCCACAATATTTAAAATCATACAATGCTAACAAAGCTTCTTAGTGACCCAAAAATTATATAATCTTTCAACTGTAAAACCAAAAGTTTATGAAGAACCATTTATTTTAATGGAAATCTTCTAAATAATTATTTCATTCATTCACCATGTTGCTACTTTGACCATTATATAAAATCCTGTGGTATATTAGCCACCATATTAGCCTGCACAAAGCTATTGTATAGAAATAAAATACACACAATGGACTTAATGATATTGCTGAAATATATATTTTCTTTTTCTTCTTTACTCTTTTCATATCAAATCACATTAATTGCAGATGATGGGGCCAAGAGGTCTCCGACGAGCTACACAAGTGGCAATCTTAAATGCCAATTACATGAGTCGTCGATTGGAGAGCCATTATCCTACATTATACAAAGGAAGGGATGGCCTTGTTGCACACGAGTTCATACTTGATGTACGAGACCTCAAGAAAACTGCAAACATTGAAGCAGTAGATATTGCCAAGAGATTGATGGATTATGGTTAGTTAGAACATAAGCAGACATGCCAACTTTCAAAAATGAAAAATCGGGAGGACATGCCAACTTTCAAAAATGAAAAATCGGGAGATTTTTAGAAGTGTATCACGAAGTAATCACTTTTAATTACCACAATATTTGCATGGCACCTTAATCCCTTTATGACACTTTGCCAATTTTTAATGAATGTCACACTTTATTAACATGTTAAGCTAAGTACACAATTTGAACAGTTCATCAAGAACGTAAGAAGGAAAAATCGGGAGTCTCCCGCTTAAATCGGGAGAGTTGGCATGTCTGCATAAGCAATAATGTAGAACAAGGGTATTTGGTTCTTGGCCTTTATTTTTTTAATTGAAAAAATATATTAACACTGTAAAGTAATTCTAAAGAATAAAAGTACATATTCTCCTTACCAGGCTTTCATGCTCCTACCATGTCATGGCCTGTCCAAGGAACCTTGATGGTTGAACCCACAGAATCTGAAGACAAAGCAGAATTAGATCGTTTTTGTGATGCAATGATTAGTGAGTATAATGCATTCATTTTTTACTTTGGTCATGGGTAAGAATACATTACTTAGGTTTTCTTACTGGGAACTTTATTTCCTCTTTTGATATTTTGCTTAGAATATGAAGTACACATTTGTAATAGAATTAGTGTGCCAGATATTAATATTTTCTACAAGGAAACCCAATGGTCAAGGGCTCAAGAGAGTGTGGAAACTGTGGTCATCATATTGGTTTGTGCTTTCTTTAATACAGGGTGATATAATCTCTGTCTCATCGTCTTGACCCAATTTACTAATATTCTACACATCATTTTTGTACATTTGTGATTTTTTTGTATACTCTCACAAAGGTATCAGACAAGAAATCAAAAGCATAGAAGAGGGCAAAATGGATATCCGCACCAATCCACTGAAGATGGCACCTCATACTCAGGAATGTGTAATTTCATCTGACTGGAATCGACCTTATTCTCGGGAGCAAGCAGCGTTTCCAGCGGTAAGACGAAAATAATTTTTTGTTTACTTCAATATTAATCATAATGCTCTGTAGATTGTAATGATTGGTAATTTTTGGCTGGCATAAAACTTCCCTCGCTTATAGGTCTGTTCAGTCCACCTTGAATGATTATATTATAGGGTGATCAAGATGACTGAGTTAGTTTTTGTTCGCTGAATTTCACTAAATGAAAACAATAAATACTAATTATTTAATTAACTAAAAAATTAAAGATTTTTTGCTATGACATCAAATTACAAACAAGCATAAATTGATCCAAAAAACATCAATATTTCTTCCTTTGCCATTTCTGATAGCACATGAACATGAAAGAAAACTGGTCAGTCCTCCTTTCTGTCAATGTCTTAATGATAGGAAGTGCTAATGAATAAAAAAAAATTCTATCCTCATAATTTCCACGTCTTAATGAATTGTCATCAGGTCTATTACATGACTGCCTGAGTGGATATAAAATACTATTTTTCACTATAATATTTTGGTTTCCAATATTAGGTAAAAATTCATTAGTTTCTGCAGTATTTTCTGTCTCCTGACTTTTACACCCCCCCAACTTGAAAGCCTCCTAAATGGGAAACCCTTGTGGAAGAGATTTGCCTCCATAGTTGCCATTACTTTGCTTAAATTCCTTGGAGGGTCCCTTGAACTTGGTCTGAAAGCTTCTTGGACATGTAAGACTGTATAGCTCTTGGGTATGGAAACCACTGATATCTGAAAGCCTCACAATCATTGTAATGTGTGATTTTGTAATTTCCTTAAATGTATTACTATTGAGGGTTGTGTTAGTCCAAGGATAGAAGGTTGGACTACTGACCGGAGAGCCAGGGTTCGATTCCGGGGCAAGGCACTCTGGGCACCTGCAGCTCCACCCAAGCTATGTGATTTTTTGGGTACCAGGTCTTCCTGTAAAAACATAACCGACACAGGGAAGGGAATTGGCACCCCTTCCCTGAGGTGTGAATTTCACGCGCAGTCAGGCTTAGTACTGGGTGAACTCTACGATCACCTACCAAACCGACCTTATGGTTGATTACTGTATTTATGGTTTTTTTATGGTCTTACTATTAATGTTAATCCACCATTGGAGTTTAGTTTTAGATGGACACAAACTAAACAATACTATATTTCTTAATTTCAAACTACATGATACTGTCCTATCCCACAAACTTCCTACCTCCCTTCTTTCTGTCCAGCATGCTCATCCTTTTCCTGCCCCTACATCAACTCCCATTTTCCATAGTTTTATGCATTCCTAAACCAATCAAAATGCTCTGCATACACCTTTTATGCCTCCTTTGGATTTTTCCCAACAATCCAATTAATTAATGTTTTAAATGAAAAACTTGTTTTCCATGAAATAATTTGGAGGTAATTTATTAATTCATTTCCTTTTCATGTTCCATTCAATGATGACTACGATGCTGCAATTAAAAAAAATATCCTGGATTCACACGTTTTTGCATATCTAGCTGTTTGTTCGACCTGAAAATAAGGTATGGCCGAGAGTGGGGCGGATTGACGATATTTATGGAGATAAACATCTTGTCTGCACTTGTCCCCCAATTTTACCAGCAGATTGAATACAACATTCATCCCATTAATGTACAGATAATTTTTATCTTATTACATGAATAAGACTGTCCTAGTCAGCACTCATTAATGCAGCAAGGCATTAGGAATATCTCATGCAAATTTCATCCATAGACAAGCATTACCCTGCTGCTTGTAAAGGTTCATCTTTGCTGATCACAAGTTGCCATTTTTCATTGAAGTATGTTAAAATTGTGTAGTAAATACTTTGAAATACATGTTTATTAAAATGTTTTGTTATTTATTTTACTTTATCCCTGAATAAGTCAGTACACCCTTTGTGAAAAAACTGGTAGAAATTTCATCCACAAATTCAGACAGTTGAATTGACTGTTCAAAAACTTTTGACTTTACTGTCAAAAAACATTTTAATTTACTGTTGAATTTGCTGTTGTAAAAATTGTTAATTTTCCAGTGTAAAACTTATTGAATTGACTGTTGAAAAAGCTATGAAGATTCAACATTTAATATTTGGCTTTCTGCACACTATTTTTGGAGCTCAACAGTAAACTGTAAAAATCCACCAGTTCATTCAGAAATGGTATTATCCATTTAATTACTTCCCACTTATTCCTTTATGTAATCAATTTAATACCTGGGATGAATAGAGGATGCATATGTTTAGTAAAAGAGCAATATTGCTGTATGTACCTTTGCAGATAGCAAATTCCACCTATGAGATGGATATCTGTGACATTTTGTCCAGTAAGAATTCATCCCTGACACAGCAGGGCATAGTGTACATTAATCTGTCCATACTACGCCTGTACATGTATGCACATATTTATTATATACACTTGGACAATAATACATTGAGAAAGTGCTGAAATTGAAAGGGAAAATGAAAAGGCTCGTAATTAAAATCACCACTTTAAACAATAGTTCTTCTCACCCAATATTGAAATCAATATATTGATTATCATTGATATAAATTAACCCTGTTTTAATTACATAGTTTCTTCTCATGAATAAATAAGACATTAACCTTTTTTGATTTTATTTAAATATAAGGCAATTTATATATGCTGGGAACTAAAACCAGAGTAAAATTTTAAAATTCCAACTATCATAACATCAGTGCACTCAAAGAAGTTTTTTTGATCAATAATCAATTTTCCCAACAACAGACTATAAAATTGAAAATATTGTTTTGGTGCCTATTCTGCCTTAAGGAGATAAAAAACAAGCAATTTATACAATGGCTTACCCCAAAATGACATACTACTTGTTGCCAGAATGTTAGTTGGAAAATGCTGTTTACTGTAGGGTGCATCTTTATTTTTGGGTAAAACATTAGTTAGTAGAAGTACAGTCTACATGTGAGTATATACAGCATTTTAGGATGCATTGGTGCTAATTATTGATGTCTTTGAAACCCTATTCAATGTAAAAATGCAATAAAAAGGGATACAATTACGGAAATCACCCAATGAACATGTAATTCGAAATGTTATCAAGGTGTCCTCTGTATATTAGCCATGGATCAGCAGCCAAAATGTGATTTGTTGTGCACTTGCCCTTAGCCTGAAATGTTCAATTGCTAACATTTCCAGTTTGTTCAAATGATTTTCATTATTAACTGATTTGACCAACAGTTGAAAGGTGAAATTTAAACAAATAAAAGGAAGCAATTTTCAGCAGGATAGGAAGAAATAATTTTAGGATGGAATAACAGAAATAACTTGAAAAAGACTTGAATTATGCCCAATGAAAATGAATCTTAAGTTTCTTTTTATTATTCATCTAAGCTATTTATATGATTTTTATCAGAATCACCTTATATATATATACCATATATCTCGTTAACCTCTACACATGTGATTATTAATGCCAGCTCTAATTTTTAGGACAAAGTCACCAAAAATTCCATTTTATGCTGACTTAATATATATAGTACATACAGGAATACCTCTATGAATGATGTCCAATCCAAGTAATCAGGAAATTTTACAGAGAAATTCTAAAGTAAACAAATAGCACAACTAAAATTGTTCATTCATGGAAACATTCTAACCTTAATTGTGAGATTATTAAGATATTTTCCATCCCAGGCATCAAATGGTTCCAACAGCTGCAACTGCTGAGACTTTTAGGGTCAACATCCACTTTCAAAGTCTTTCCATCAGCAGGTGGGGCTTGGTGTGTGTCCACACCTGGATCAAATCCACTCTTTGGAAGTTCATCACCAAAAGGTGAATCCAAAAGGAAATCCTTACATACAACATGAAAAGATAAAAACAGGAATGGATTTCTGCAATTCCCAGGAGAAAATACAAACAAAACAGTCCACACAAAATCTGACTATTTCATCTGCCATCTTTTCTGTTCAGTGTATCAGTCAGTGGGCTAAAGTTCAAGGTACCAGCAATCGATAGAGCTGTCACCAACTCCAGAGATGTCACAAATGTATGTGTTATTGGGTTGGCATCATTGTGATTGGTGAAGTTCCTGTAATATGAGGTCACTATTGTGTTCTTTTTCTCCCTCCTCACACCCTCTCTGTCGCACTGACCAATGGAAGGACCACAGGCATTTGCTAAAACAACTCATCCAAAGTCTCAATGTTTGGGCCTACAATCAACAAAGTAATCAGAACAGTAAAAAATCAATAATGTCATTTTGTAAATAAAACAACTGTACATATTCTTTACATCTGCTACACAAAATTGCAGAAGTGACCTTAGTTGGAAGTGACCAAATCTAAAGTCCGACAAGAAAAAACAAATTTGTGAAACTCTTGGTTTGAGTTGTAAGTATCACTTGTTGAAGGGCCACGTGAAGTCTATTTTATCCTTTGTATTTAGAATCACTACCAAGGAACACTCAACTGTAGTAGCGACAATTATGTTGACTAGCTCAACTATGCATGCATTGGTCAAAAAGTAATTTTCAAAAACTATGTATATAAAAATAAACTTCATAAAATGTAACCTAAAATAAAAAAATAAGTTTAGCTACCTCAACACACTTTTTTTAGTTGTTCGAATCTGAAATAAAAGTCAAAGATTCATCTTTATAGATTTGAGTAAAGAAGTTGAATTCATAGAGGGCTGTTAAAATACATCTCTTCTTATTTTGAGAGAGGAGAAATGTAGGAAAACACAAGATAAAATACAAAAACAATTGATATCACCTAACTTACTAATAGTTCAGTATAATGAATGCAATGACAGGGTAATTGTGTAAATAAGGTGATTGTGGAATGTTCAGTATTCTATTCAAGCAAAATTATAAAGGAATATAATTTTTTCCTTACTTCACAACTGCAGTTCTTCCCAGGCTGAATTCAGTGGTCGTCTATTTTGACTGGGCAGCAAAGATTAAAAGATTATGTAAGAATCATTGGGGAAGGTTCATTCAGGAAGAATAAATAACAAAGAATCACTTATAACATTTTTTGCACAGCTTTTATAATTCATAACAAATTTTCCTGTTTAATTTTAACAGGGAAATACACAAATTTCTATAGAGTGGGGACATAAAGAAAGAGTTAAAAACAAGAGATACACTATATCACTCTTTTTATTTACAATTTTACAATTCTGCGATGAGGTCTCTCCCAGAGAATAGCCAGTCAATTAGGAGAAGGCCCACCGTTTGTACTGTCACAAAAGTAGAATTGTTTGAGTATGAGTAGGGAGCGCTCTTTATAATAGGTATTTGGTTATATGTGCCAAAGGTTTAACTCTCTTTAATGACTAGTTACAAACACAATGGGATGAAATTTGTCATTATAATTTACAAATATTTGGAAAAGTATTAACACACATAAAATAATTATTAAAATGGCACCCATCACCAACTTTTTGTGCTATTTGGCTTAGGTATTATGCTTTAAAAAACCTGGAGCAAAGGCACATTAAAGGTCATTTTGTTGATTTTAAATTAGAAAGTGATATGGCATGTTTATTAAGCTGCTTTCAGATATGTTATAAATTAATAACCGAACCAGAAGTGAATGTAAGTTTGCAAAATATTTACCTGTTCACATTTTAAAGTTACAGAACCTGAAGACACTTAATCAATTTTGGACAGTGATGACATGTCATAATATACCACTTAGATATGACATCCAAAACACATCAAGCAGCATGTGTTGAACACTTATAAACTCAAAGAAGTTCAATGAGAGCCAGATCCAACTTGAATAGTGCTGGTCCTCATGCAGTGAATAGAAAATATTGTGATTGCTTTCAGGTGATAAAGAGAGCTTCATTGAAGAGCATTTGGATTAGGGAACAGAAAGTAAGGAAAAGTACAGTTTGATTAGGAAATTCATTGCAATGAAAATATAGGGAATTGACAGTGACATAAGTTTGGAACTATCCATTACTAGGAAGTCATGCCTCCATAGAGTATTAGAAAGATCGTTTCATTGTTATGTTTTGATAGTCAAAATGCAGCGTAGACCTCCAGACTCAATATGGATGCACAGGGAATGATCAGGCATGGGAATATCCTCCCTTTAGCAGCAGCAACAGATGGGCAGTCTTTTTCTCTCTCTCTTTTTCACTTACTCCCTCTCTTTCCTTCTCTCTCTAACACCTGTGTCTTTTGATTCACTGCTGGAGTTTCCCAGGGAAAAATATGATTGGAGAAGAGGAAGGGTGACCTAACATCCATCTTTTCCTACAGATTAGCTTCCCCTCCCCCCAGTCACTTTCAAAAAAAGGAGGGATCAAAATCACTTTTCTTCTCTTTCTTTCCACCATTAACTCCACTCTTACTTCCTCCACAGGAACCCTAAGCATCTCAAAAGAGGCACAAACTCTCGAGACCTGAATCATGACTGCTTGCAACTAGGAAACTTCTTGGCTCCTATGCATGACATGGGACGGCGCCACCGTTTCTTTCCACTGGCAGATACCCCTTTCCGACTGCTATGAGCACATTCAATGCTTTCCCAGTCTCCTGCTGACAAGTTTCTGCCCCCTGAGCATAAACCAACACAGTGTAAGTGGAATTCACAGGAATGTAAGTTGCAGGTACAGAACAAAAACAAATCCCTACAACCAATTCTTTGGGAAAATTTTCAACATATGGCTTTGTTAAATTGAAAGTGGCAAATTTCCTTCTTCAATGAGGACATTATGAAAATATTATATAAAATACACTTCCATGTTTACCTCTACTCTTAGCCTATTCAGCTATGTATTTATGTATTGACTATCTTGATTTAGATGTTAATGGTAATATAATTACAGTGATCTCCTCATTTTCACTTTCAAATTTAAGGAACAAAACTTGAAACAACATGGACTTTAGCACAAGAAAATGCACAATGCCATGAAAAAGCAGGGGTTTTTGGGATGCTCCTGGTCAAATCTGGTGGAAATCATCCACACAAATATTGGATATGAGGTACACAGCAAAATTACATTAAATATTCATGCTACAACTAAATGCCAGCTAGCACTCAGTCTCCAGCAGAGGAGAAAAAACAATGGAAATCATCAGTATAAAAGGTCCCCTTGCTTCTTCATTCACCAATAGGTTTTGAAAGATTTAATCACTTGAATAAATGTTTTTAATATGTGAACTGAAACAACTACTATCAATACACGAAGTATGGATTGTCATAGTTTTGCACTCAACCGAATGTTATCACAAGGACAATTTCAAGCAATAGCAAAATTTAAGCAACAGTTTTTCTGGGAGCAACTTTCCTTATCCAGTTACCAAAAAAAAATCTGAATATGAGACAGGACATATGTTCACTAAAAAGATGAGTACAAAAATCACTACAGCTTCCCATAATACAAAAATTAATTAGATGCCTTGATAGTAGTTTTTCCTAGATACTCCATACCAAATAAAATTACATTAAATATTCATGCTACGACTAAATACCAGCTATTGTGCATAAACTCTAAATCTTTAAGGATATTCTGTTCATTACATTAGTATGGATATGAGACAGGGCAAAAGTTCACCAAAATAACAGTACAAAAATCACTAGAGCTTGGCCAGACTTGGCTTAGATATACATTTTGGGGATTTAAAACCTTCCTCTACGTGGTTGCTCAATTAACTACAAGAAGGATTAAAAGCCCAAAAGTTTCCATGTAGTGGACATGTTTACATATTCCATGCCATATTTTCTATGTTTTCTCACTATAATTCCAATCTTCAAGTTATCCTTTGCATAACCAAATGGCTGGTTCCAACAATTTAACAAAATAAATAAACACTCAGAGATGAAGGATCAGTCACAAAAAATAATTCACCTTATTTATACAATTTGAAGTATAGCCCATATATTGACAAAATAATACTCTATTACCTTCTAATTCTAAAAATAAGATTTAAAATTTCAGGCCATTATATATCTAGGAGTTTCAGCTAGCCATATATTCATTAATTGTAGAGTAAATAATAAATACTTATTTAAAATGAAGGGAATGATTACTGGATCTTTAAGAATAGAGAAATCTACAATTATTCAGGAGCCAATTTCAACAGGGGATATCAAAGTTTAAAAAAGCCTGCTAGTGTTGATGGATTTATCTCTGTCTACGAGATCAAGCAAATGATGAAGATGATCAGTGATATTGCAATTTTCCGATGAAGTAGGTAAATTTATTTTTACTGGTTCCAGAAGTACTTGAATTGAGAATTGATACTATATTGGTATAAAAATTCATTTACAGGATATGCTAAAATGACACAGAATATAGGGGATATAGGCATAAACTATTTGAAAATTGAGGAATTTAATCTCTATCTAAATTTTTTATAGTTCATCATTTTTCACATCTAATCAGAATTAGAAGCAACATGTGTGAACACACTTTATGCATAAATATATTTTCTTTTAAAACCTAAATATAAACAAGACATACGAGGATATGGACCTTTTGGAAGAGGTTGAAATGATCATCATCTTCATTTCATCACCTTATCATGCATTACATTTGTAAAACAATATTTTAATGTATTCATAATAATAATTATATTTATTGGCTATTTAATTAATATTCATTTTAAGTTGTGTCATTGCTCCTTATTAATGTTTAAAGATAACTTTATAACATTTTTGATGTAATTTATCAATAGTACTACTCATCCACATGGTCTTCAGGTCCAGGGGGGATCTTTTCTTGCCCCCAACGTGATGGTTCCCTACTCCCTGTCCCTGAGACACTGTTTGACCCTGTTTGCAAACCTAAATCTCCTATCTTCACAAAAGTATATAGACCTGTTGTGTAGTATAATTTCAATCAGTTCATCTGATGACGACTTAACAAAGTCGATTTTGGGTAATGTTGAAATAAAAAATTTGCCGAAAAACTACAAGTCTGTTTATCTTTAACAATGAATCATTTCCACCAAGTGATGGCTGATTCAACAGAGTTTATCAATACTATGCATTATTTATGGTTTTTCAAAGCACAATTCCAGCAATCTTTTGCAATAGAATTTGGAGGTTTGTATGAAATTGCACCATCAGATTTCTATTAAATCAAATCATGCAAATGAAACAAAATCTTTTACCATCATACAAAAAATGAGTTTGATCTCTTTTATTTGTCATTCAATATTCAACTAAATATTTCATTAACAGTCAGTTACATCTTTTAAAAATCCCTTAATTTGAAAATCAAATTCAATCTCATCTCTGACTCTTTCAATGAATTTCATAGTTTTCAGAAAATAATGGCAATTGTTAATACGAAATGGGTTAAAAAATCAACAGCTATATAACCAATTGAAATCTGTAGGCACATTGTAAGTTGCAGCTCCACCCAAGCTAGTTGATTTTTCGGATACCAGATCTTCCTGGGAAACCATAACCGGCACAGGGAAAGGAACTGGCCCCCCTACCCTGATGTGTGAATATTCACACGCCATCGGGCTTAGTACATGAGCGAGCTCTACCATCACCTACTAAACCGACCTTTGGGTCGATTACTGTATTTATGGTTTTTTTTATAGCAAGTGAATGAGCAAGCAGTGTGATTACAATGCCCATTTATCCACAAAGTAGATAAGAATTCAACATTCATGCATTGATTGTCTTAATTAGAGGTACCATATAACAGAATATCACATTTTCAAAATTAAACCCAATGTTTTCTTTCAAACCACTTCACCAACCTTTAGTATTGTGTGCATGCTTTGAAGAAACTGTGCAGCGACGATCTTACTATATTTTTTATTTCCTTCATTATCCTCGTTGACTTGAACATCTATAGTTATATTTTAAGTTTCTTTAGATGAGTTTATTTTATTTGCTTATCTAATGGGCCAGGCATAATATAAAGCAATACTAATTTATAAATTAAAAGCATTTTCCCCTTATTTCATTTAATACAAAGAATGACACAACAGAAAATCTTTCAACAAGAATCAAACAACAAGAAAAATTATCCTTTTAATTTTTAATAGCATTGTAACACATTTTTAAAAATTAAATCAGCCTACTCTTTGTGTAATTGTTGTTGGGAGACTTTCTGCTCATTCCCTCCTGGTACAAAATGTAATAACGAGATGAAGTTGTTCAAGTGCAAATCAATATAACCTGATATCTGTTATGAAAATGTCTGTGCATGTTAATATTGTGTCGGTAGAATGGTCATTACTGTATGATTAATAATAAACAAACATTATTGCCATAAGGAATCATAAAATTGATCACTGATAAATAAGACTTCTTGGAAATTTTAAATGAAAAAGGAACCCATTTCCAATGCAAAAATGAATGTCAATACTAATGCCAACTATTACATAGCTTATGACATGGTATTTGGTACAAATTTCATTCATTCTGCCTATCATGACAATGGCCTCATATGAGGGAAGCCACTATGCTCATAGATTTTATTCAGGAGTCTTTCTTTAATTTGATGTAATTATATACGTCTATCTTTGATGTAATTACATCTGAACATTTTCACTTTATATCAAATATTTCCAGCCCTAAAAACAGCACTACAAATATTTATGTCCTTGTTGGAGAAAGACTTTATGTGAACTATGTCCTGCATGAAGAATTGCTTTAAATAAAGCATCCAAAGTCAATTGCTAATAGGTGAAGCTTTGTTTTTCTCTTTTACACTTGTCAGCACTTACTTTAAAGTCATAGATACTCTGCTCTCCTGATTATTATTATATTTACTTGAATAAAAAAGGAATTTCCAGCAAAAAAACATTAATCCCACTTTCATCTTCCATAAATAAATTTCTGTAGGTACCAATAAAATATACAAACATTAAAGTTTTCCCATCTCTAAAAATAAAAAATTTCGATAAAAACTTCAAATGTACAATGTATATCATAACTGGTTAAACTTAAGATACCAAAATAATTACATCATTTTGGTTAAATAAAGATTGTGCACAGTTCACTATACCAATAAAATATAGGACTATCAAAATACCGGAACTTGTAAAATTCACTCACACAAAAATCAAATCAAATCATACATTCACAAACACACTAGTGTAGGGAACAGAGTTCAAGTAACATAATTAATGAGAAATTAAGAAATATATTGTACGTGTTCTTACAATTAAACAAAATGAAATACCTAACATATAGAAATTTGTACTCAATAAAAATATAAAGTGTGCTTCTGGAGTATTTGTGAAGTTTTGCGATGAGAGCTGTGATATTAGTGAAATATCCTCATAAAAATAACTGTAATTTACAAAATAATGGGGAAATTTACATTAGAGTGAATGTAATTTTTCAAGCACTGAAAGAAATTTACAAGGTAGGTACTTCCACTATGGAATATTCCATTAAGAAATAAATATATGATTATTACTATCAACATTCTTTTGATAGTGTGAGCACCAGTGATGAAGCGGGTCGTACCGGAATAAAGTTTGGTGAAATCTACAACATTATTCTAGTTCCTCTGGTAACATGAAATTTAAAATGCACAAGTAGGTATCTTTAAAATTTTTTGCTCCTCAAACCAGGATAAAATCATATTTTCCACAGCCAATTTGAATGTTCCTGAACAGAAGGATGAACTGATAATTACTCTGAAATTAACTTTGAATGCAAGTTTCAGAGCCATTGGAAAACATTCACCTTAACTGGAAACAGAATAATGGATTCAAGAATTTTTCGCTTCAGGGTGAAGACCCTGAAGACAATGGCAGAGTCAGCCTTTGAAACGTCAGTGCACTTCATCAACCTGACCCGGTGGGAAACCCGAGAAAAATTCTTGAATACCATACGCCGGGAAAACCTGAGATCCCTGAATAATGGATTGTTTGATCGCTGGGAACATGCACGCAACTTATGAAAATGAATTCTGTTAATGAAATTTCCCATATGGTTTCGGAAAGAGAAATCATGAGTAGTGAACCAAGAATTTACTAAGCTGAACTGAACATCCTACAGTTTAATTTCTGGTCTAGCTTAACTTTTTCCAATAGCATTTGACCTCAGTTCCAATCACAACGGCAATGCACACTTCATTTTAAAAGTGATATTCCATACAGGAATTATTATTCATTATCAATTATAATTATTTAAATTATATCACTTCAGTTATTTATCTACTAATCAACAAGATAAGTGGCCTCATGGTAGTATTTCTAAAAAACATTGAAAGTTTAGTAATAAACAGGGCTTAACAATAGAGCTCTTTATTTTACTAGATATAGAAAGCAGATATAAAAACAGGTGATGAATCAAATGAGGAACTTATGATTTCAGTTATACACTGAGATATAAATGATCAATCAATCACAACTAAGAGTATACAGAATGGTTGGAAGCTTGGAGTTGCAATTCTTTACATGGATGGGGAGGCAAAGTGACTGGCTATCAACTTCAAACTTAGCCCTCAAGCAGTCAAGGGTACATCATGACAAAGCTTGCTGAAAGCCACCTACTGCTCACACTGTAGTCTTAATGTGATCAGTGTAAAAAATGAACTGGAGAAAAGAGGAGACTACAGTCTCATAAGAAACAATAAACATGATTGGGAAATGTACTGCCTGGAAAGAGAAAGTAATATGTCAATTTTGGATGTGGAGAAAAAAACCACAGTAATGGATTAAACAAATGCTTTTGGACTTTGCTTGGCATTCATTTTTGTCCTGTTCTTTCACTTAGTCTTACTTAGCCATGTCTTTTCTCTCCCATTCTCCTATCCTTGGCCAACATTCTCTCCTCCGTGCTCGTATGTCCCTTGGCCTTGCTTGAGGTGTAATAATGATGCCATTCTAAACACCCAGCTTCTAATGAGAATGCTGCATGAGGGCACTCCTGAACTCACAACAGTACCTCTTTGCGTGGCCAGCAATTAATTGGTTTCTGATACTATGTTTTTTTTTCTAGGGTTCAAAGAATAACAAAGAAGTTTTCAAGGTTTTTGTGATACTGTGTATAATATCTCATTTCCCTTATGTAATCCAATGGATTGTTAAGTAAACAAATATACAATCTTATGTCAATATTGTGGCAATGACTGCAGTTTCTTTGACTATATCTAAGGCAAATACCAATGTCTCTAAATGTTGGCTTTAACTTCATATAATCTGGTGCTGTGCTCATGCCTATGATTACTTTGTAATAATGACACCAAAGACCTTAGCTCTTAAGCACATCCCCTAACAAAAGCAACTTTGCGATATTGTATGCATAGTTATTTTGTCGACAAATATTATTCCTCTAAAGACCTTACAAATTTACATTGTAAGAGGATGCCTTGGCAGTTTAATCAGCTAAGGAACTTGATTGGAAATTGAAGGACCTAAGGTTGAACCTTTATATTAGGGAAATTATTTTTCAACTGAGAGATTTCTCATATATATGGTACTTTACACCTCCAAGGAGTACTTCCACACATTGATCACCTATGAGATGCTAAATTGGAAATCGATAATTTTTATATGGTTGAGGCCCTGGTATGAACTAAATTGCCTGCCATTTCTGACCTCACAATTCTAAGGCTCTGATTATTATGAGGGTAGGCTGAAAAGTAATGCACACATGGCTTATAGAGCGCGAACAAAAACAAATAGCAAGATTGGGCAAAGAGCACATTAAAGTACAATTCTTAAGTTTCAAAATCATATATTTATTCATCAACATAGTCACCATTAAGGCTAACAAATTTCTCCTAACGTGTAGCAAATTTTTTCCTTCTGTCACCGAAAAACTCTAAAAAGTTTACGGTCTCTGTCTCTTTTTTTGTTTACACTGAAAAACTCATCCGACTTTTCTCAAATCCAGGATCTGAAATTGGAACTGCCTTCCCTCATCTGCCCTCACCTCATCGTCTGAGGTGTAATGATTACCCTTGAGGTGCCTCTTGAGTTAAGGAAAAAATAAAAATTGCAAGGCGCAAGATCGGGGGAATGAGGAGGGTATGAAATTGGTTCAAATTTCAGGTTTTGTATTGGCTTTCCAGTTGCACGTGATGTGTGTGGACGAGCATTGTTATGACATATGATTATTGGTGGCAGACTGCATTTAATATGACAAACTTCTTCCTTGGATACTCCAATATGGTTTGTGATATGCTTTTGAGTGATTCACTGGTCAATTTGAATCAAACCTTCAACGAGTTTGTGATGTTTATCGTCTGTGGCAGTGATCGGATGTCCGTTACATGTTTCTTCAACAATTATGACTTTTCCAGGCTCGCAACCACAAAATTTTACTACCCATTGATTTACAGTAGGCCTATCAACAGCATCGTCACCATAAACAGCCTTTAAACAATGGTGAATCCCAGTAGGAGTCACTTTTTCAGCAGTTAAAAATTAGATAATAGCACACTGTTTAACTCGCGTTGACATAGCACTAAAAAACACACCTCCATACTTATGCTTCTCCAAATACACTGGATGAATGTAATGATCTTAAACCTGCTCATGGAATTGAGGGGAAAAGTTACTTCCACATGCCTCCAGGATGCTTCTGAAGGTCATTTCGTTCATGCTCTACAAGCATGCGTGCATTTGTTTTCAGCCTACCCTTGTCCATAGATTCTACCTATGGTTGGTCTGATGTATTTAAAATCTCCTTATTTATTTGTTGGATTATTTTGTCTTAGATTTTTCATTCAATATTTTAACTTCCATTTCTACATGGTAATGTGACATGTTGATACACAAATTATTTATACCAATATTTACAGATTCTCATCCTGAATAAGAAGTACCTCTTCTTCGGATAAATCCTTAGGGGGAAGGTTAGCCAACTTGCAATGAGCACTTAAATTTCTCACTCATTATTATGACCAATGAGAAAATATGATTATTATCTTTTTAATGTACAGGAGGGTTTTCAGCAAGATACCAGGGCATTTAATTCTAGCCAGATGAGACAAAATATGTGCAGGATTTAAAAACAGCCTAACACTACAAAGCAAGAGAGAGACATTTTTCTTACCGAATGTTATTTGCTGCAGGGAGCATATACTGTCTATCAACCTTTTTAAAAAATCACCGGTTTTTGGAGCATGTGACATTAGTTCTAAAAATAAAACCAGAATAAAGCTGAAATATATTAATTTTCATGTGAATAGGTCAGAAATAAATATGTAAAAGAAAGTCTTGTAAGTTTTAAAGAATCTGTATACTTTTTAATAAAACAATGTAACAAATTGAAATTTCCCACTCTAATGCCATTATAAATTTTTTAACCTATTTTGACACAGTTAGAATAGTCCTTGATTTATGAGTTTTATCAACTCTTTAAGGCCGGATATTCCACATGAGAACTCAAGTGGCAACATGGCTTGAAAAATTTGACACCAAAGGGGTCAGGATAATTAGCACTTGAATCACAGAAGTAATAGCATGGTGGTCATAGTTCTAGACCAGCATATCATACTGAAATCACAAACAAATGCACATACATGAGAAGTTACATGCTACTACATAGGTATTGTTTCAATTTTACAAAATTAATCATACTAGAACTTTGGAATACCTACACCAAAGATATACTGCATAGGACTTATCTCACAAAATATCAAAGTTATTTCAACTAATTTCCCTGACTACCCAGGTTTACAAGCCCTATTTTCTATTTTCATAACTTTTTTAATTTTCCATATATTCTAGCCCTTTAATTATGCTATTTCCTAGTACTTCTCAAAAATCAATATTTAATTTAATGTAACTACTAATCTACAACCATCAGCTAAGTTCTCTGACAACTTTGTTGCATTGCGTATGACCTATGGCAAGGCATATCAAACAATATCCAAAATATGGTTCATAACCATTTTCATTGATTATTGCCAGGATTTTTCAATCAGCCTTTGAAGCTATTCTGTCAACTGGCAATTTTTCATCCTTTCTGAGTGGCTTATTGTGATGCCTTTCATTATTTGCTTTCCACACTTCTATGTGAACAGGCTCCCAAGACTCTATATGGATAACTCATAATATAATTCATAATTCAGGAACTAGTTTCTTCCATGTGTGTCAAAGACTCCTCAAGAATCGAATTGCAACACACATTTGTGCCAGGGCTATTCATTTTATGCATATATGATTTCTCACATACAGCATTAATTTCATCCTTATGATCAGGCCTTTATTTAAAAATATGAGCCACTACCATGGCATATTATTATTCATTATGTATAGGCATGCACTGGTAACAGGGGGTCTGAGTCATCTATTAATCCAAGAGAAGCATTCTCACAAATGTATCTTTTCTGTAACCCAGAAACCACGGACACCACTTAGGAAAATACTTAAATGTATTTGAGTGTTTTATTTACACACCCACCAACTACTTTCTATTGTAAACAGTCCTTCAATATTTTTGTCACAGAATTTCTTGATCATACCTTCATGATCTCCACAGAAATTTTCTGTCCCATCAATGAAGATTATACTTTCTCCTTATTTACATATTTCACTATTTTGGGAAATTATCATGCATTTTATACAGCTTTAATGCGTTGTAGGCATTTAAATTTCCACCAATATATTGCCCATGAACTTCATTGGTATTTTCATCATAATGTACGAAGCACCTAACCAATACTGCAGGACTCTTTCACTGCATTACTCCTGATCATTACTCTTCCATTTACATTTTTGTGTTAACTGTCTAGTAAACAACATACAACAGAATCTTAAATGTGTCACACATATGCCTAATGAACTCTCTTATTCAATGGTGAAAAGCAGAAGAGGAGTATAAGAATTGATCTTCCTTTGTGGTAATAATGAGGTGGTTTCTTGTTCCCTTTCAAATTAGAGTAATGCAGTCATTAACGTAACATAAAGTATGTCTGCAGAGAATGCATTACTGTCCAGACACTTGGTTTCCACCATTACTCATATGGACAACAGCTGCTCCCTTCTTCAACTGATTACAGATAGTTGATAGTAACTGGTTGATGGCAGCTATTGGCTAAGTCACACCATTCATTACCTTTGGGTTTTGTAATATTTTTAGGCCATATTACCCTATGATAAACCCTTACACCTCCACATAAATACCACTGCTCTATACCCACTACTAATTATTTGTTGATTCAACAGCTTATACACATTATTAGATGATGTACTATAAGATGAACTTGTATTATCTTTATCAACTAACTTCTACACAGATGAAGACTCTCCTTCCCCTAACTGGTAGATTCACTCAGTGGTTTTCTACTCATTTACAAGAGAAATATGATCAAAGAAAAGGTGCTAATGGGAAAGGCAATATTAAAATTGAATTACCATGATCTTTCTGTTTTGAAGCTACAGAAAAGGGGTTGTGTATATGTTCTTATTCGCTATATGACCTCTCATTCATAACTACACAGAAAAAAAGTACCTCAAGACAATTGTTCATTCAATTGTTGTCATCTCAGAAAAAATTATGCTCCTCAGGTTTATTCTTAAAAATAATATGAAAGAGATTGCACGAGGAAAAAAATATTTTCACTGTACCTAGTATAATTACTGCGGTTCAATATATTAGGTTGGGGAAAAAGAAATCCATTATTTTTGAACTTAAAATTTTTTATTCTCTCGACGTAGGTTTCGTTATAATATAACATCATCAGGTAAAAATGCAAGTCAAGCACAGAATATATACATATCTCTGGGCGGAGGAGAAGAGGAGGTAGGAAAGAAAGGATTGGTTGAGGTAGGAAGAGGGGGGCTAAAAGTCTATGGTTTGAGAAGGAGAATTGTAATATTGATGAATTAACAGGTTGGGAGGAGGAGGGTCAATACAATGTTGCAAAAAGCCGGCCTGATGTCGGATTAGTTGGCAGAGGATTATGGGAATGATTATTGTGAACAGGAAGAACTGCACTTGGTAACTAGTCAGGTGACTCAGTAGCCAGCTGGGAGGAGTCGCTACATTGTTGAAAAAGTTTTACTTGGTATTCTTTTACTGGTTTGTAAAAGTGGCTTGGTTTACTTGGTTTGTTTTACTTGATGTACTTTTTCAACAATGTAGCGACTCCTCCCAGCCCACTACTGAGTCACCTGACTAGTTATCAAGTGCTTTTCTCCCTGTTCACAATGCTTTTTGCAACATTGTATTGACCCCCCTCCTCCCAGCCTGCTAATTTGTCAATATTACAAATCCTCCTTCTCCGCCTCAAACCTTAATGGTAGCTTCATAATGCCTCTATCATAGAAGTCTTGGTCCTTATTGGCAAAAAACTATAGTAATCTATTTTCACAATCTTCTCTTGATCGCAAATTCTTATCACTGAGGAAGTTTTGCAATGCGAGAAAAAGGTGGTAATCGCTTGGTGCCAGGTCCGCACTATATGGTGGATGCATTAAAACCTCCCAACCAAGCTCCCGGAGTTTCTGGCGAGTCACTACAGACATGTGTGGCATTGTGTTGTCCTGATGAAACACAACAACTCTTCTGTTGGCCAATGCTGGTCGTTTCTGGTCAATTGCTAGCTTCAAACGGTCCAGTTGTTCACAGTATAGATCTGAATTTAGTGTTTGGCCATACGGATGCTACTCATAATACATGATCCCTTTGAAGTTGCACCAAATACACAGTAGAACCTTCCTGGCCGTTAGTCTTGGTTCGGGCACCATTTGAGGGTCGATCTTTAGCTCCTGGGCGATGCTATGACTACTAGCATGCCGGCCAACTACGATTATTTCTGTGATTTTACCGACATTTTCGACGATGGGTCTGCCTGTGCGAGGTGCATCTTTAGCATCAAAAATGCCTGAATGGAATCAACAAAACCAAAATTGCACGTAATTAGCTTTTACAGTATTGGCACCATAAACACCAGTCACAATTTCAGCGGCTTGGCTTGCATTTTTGCCTTTGTCAAAGAAAAACTGTAAAATGTACCGAATTTTCTCTTGGTAGACATCCATTGCTATCACCCTGTAACTCACAACTGAATGGAACAAACAAAAAACAGCAAAAGAATCTTTTTGGTGTGAAATGTCACCTTGACAATGAAAATAAACTTGAAATTGTTTGATCGGTACTTTACGAGATATTGATTGCTACACCTATCTACCAAGAAAATAATGGATTTCTTTTTCCTCAACCTAATATGTAAATAAAATCATAACATTATATATAAACATTACCTGGAAAGTTAGTGATACTACAGGCTAAGTTAGAGAATAATTATTATTACATTAGCACCTTGAGGGTAAAAATGGAATGAAAGAATAAATATTCTTCCATGAATTTTTTCAACAAAAAAGAACTTTTTGCTTATCTATTATATGTGTCCATTATTTTTATATCTATTATTATACGACCATTCTACTCTTTAAATTTCAACATTACTCTTAGTTATATTCTTTTGATGAATTCTATAAAAATTCACATTTTTATTGAACAAAGTATCATTGGACTTATTAACTACATTAAAATGAATACAAAACTCAATCTTGGAATAATTTGTCGATAATAATTAAAATAACAGTGACTAAGATAATAGTAATGACAAAATTGGTTTAATACTGTATTGGATTAGTTTTTATGGTAACATTCTTTATGAAAGACATTTCAATTTTAAGGCACAAGAATGGAAATATTATTACATGAATTAATAGAATCATATAGCCTATATAATTTTTAAGAGCATTTAATTATGACGGTGAAATTTCAGAAAACAATTAATTAAAGAAAATGTACAAATTTAGACCATGCATAATAATAAGAATCGCATAGTATTATAATGCATATGGGTGTGTTATTGCTTAAAATGTTCACTGATATCCATCTTCGATATTGTTGCATTATAAGATGGATCCATATTATCTATATCAACAGAAAAATTATCATGAAGCAAAAACAACAGCAATGTAGCATGATTTGAATTATAAGTTTTGGCATAGTTATAAATCATATTTAGCAAAATAAATTTGAAAGACATTTAAAGGTGTCAACTATGAATAAACTGAACACCTATGTCACTCTCTTCTCTCAAAAATGACCACACCAACAATTTCATGATTTCACCCATTAACAAGAATCTTAAAAGAATATGGAAATAAACTTGGATAACCAACCATGCTGATGGGGTGTGAGATGCTGTGCAGGTTCAAAAGTTCTGCACATTTCCTCGTCAATCTCCTCCATCTCTAGAAGGGATACCTCATCCCTATAGTGAAATTGGTGCAAGTATGGAAGCACAGTCATCGGGTTTACCTCATCTCCTCTAAGAGGTGGGACAGGCACCCACTCAAGTGACCTTGGTGGTTTCCTCGTGAACCAGCTTAAACAAAAGGGCAATTACATTGTTTAAGTCAATGGTTGTTACTGAATGAAGAGATTCTAGCTGAATCCATCAACAATTATATTACATCACCTAAGTTTTAAACCTCTGAAAATTGTAAAATCTCCACTAGTTCATTTAAAAATCTCAGTCAGTTCATGTATGTAAATGCATGCCTTTTCTCATTCACACATGATAACTTTAACTGTGCTCATGAACCTGAGATGCAAGGGTCAACTATGATAAAAAACACGAGTCTAAGAAGTTCAGGCTAATATTACTAAATCCAGAATTGTACCCAACTTTAACTGAATCTTTCATTTTATGAGCTTTCAAAGTTATGGACACATGAGATATGAGAGACCTACTGGTATTTAGAATGACATTTCTTGTAACTAAAACTCTTTTTTCTTGGTGAATGTTCCACACAGTGATCTCAACATTTTGAATCCTATAATACATTCACAATAATTGATTTCATAAATAACCCATGGTCCAATTTGCAGTCTTCTAATTGAGGAAATAAACCTCAGCTGAACAACTTGAAAAAGTGCTGATAGTAGAAATGGTATACTCACAGGTGATGACGTATCTGGTGCAAACAGTATCTTTCCTTAGGATCCTTTTTAAGCATTCCTTTCAGGAGAGATCTTAATAGTTCATCATCTAAATCTTCAGGAATGGTAAAATCTCCTTTCCCAATTTTTTCATATAAACGGTAAATGTTATCACCTTCAAAAGGATATTTACCAGTGGTAATGTTGTACCTGTAATAAAGAATCAAATATTTATAAAAATACTTAAATATTGGCACATAAAAATTCAAGTCACATGCTTGCTGAACTCATCAAACAATTGCAAAAATTTCAGAGCGTAAAAATCATTCGCATTGACCGGGATAAGGCGAATGATTTTTACACTCTGAAATTTTTGCAATGAAATGCATGTTAGCGGATGACTCCGTTAAAAGTTACTGTTGCGGCATGTCCCGCAGTTTCTTGAAATTCATCAAACAACTCGAAGGCACCAACTTGTACCTAAACGATGGGTATGTATTTATTTATTCAGCACTAGTCCAAAAACAGCACATGTTGATCTTGACATTCGACTATTATCAATGATAACAATGGTCACACTTACAGACACCCAAGCCCTAAGTGGAGGAAAACCCACTCTGGCAGGAATCGAACCTGCAACCCTTGGAATGGCAGATGAGGACATTACCCCACATCCACCTTGGTCAGCAATATGTATATCACAAAATTGTTGGTCCTGCATAGAACCATCTGAAATTGTGGTTAAGATTACAGAAGCCTTCGGCAAAAGTATATACCGAGGATTCTTAATTATACAGGAGCTCGCAATTCCTCAAATCCACTCACTATATCAAGTTCTTGTTATTACCAATGGCAATTTTATAATTACTTATGACCTAATTCCAATGACCTTCATGGCAGAAGCACAAATATATCAACCATGAAACTATTATCTTATATCTTTAAACTACCGTCATCATTCTAAAAAATGGTTTGACGGGAGAGGGTAGACCTCACTTAATACTAAGTCAAACAGCATTTGAAATTCACACACATATTAGCATGGTAGGGAGGCCAGTTTCTTTCCATTGCCACCTATGGTTCCCTAGGAAGAGCTGGTACTCGAAATATTACCTAGCTTGGGTGAAGTGAGGGTGCCTAGAGGCATCCTCAAGAATTGCACCTGGGCCCTTCGGTCAGTAGTCTAGTGTGCCACCCACTGAACTACCACACGTCCCCACAGGAAAGTTTTATGAATGTGAAAAACATCACAAAATAGGGCAGAGTCTGTGATTCCAGAATTTTATTCTGAATGTTTATAGGCAATGACGGTGTTGCAATCAGACTGAAATAAAGTCTCTCAGAAAACGTACAATTCAACGAAAGCCCATGCTCACAAAAATTATGAATAACCAGGATGAGGGGGTAGAAATTGTGCACTGGGCCATAAAATATTGGGGTAATTTCAAGAAACTGTAACAGTAACTTTAACGGAGTCACCCGCTATGTGTGCACTATAATGCATATATATTACTGTTACAGTTTCTTGAAATTTGTCTAAGGTATGAACAGCCTAAGTGTTTGAAATTGGCTTTATTAACATCGTGGACTGTGGCGCGTCGCGCACGACTACGAATGCCTGTGACATTGTATGTACGGTATTTCGTCATAACATCTTGTTCCTTTAAAGCCCCCAAAATTTCAGAGTGTAAGAGGACGTCTCGGTAGCTTAATTGGTTAAAGCACTCGGCTGGATATCGAGGGATCCGGGTTCGAATCCCGGTCAAGGCGAATGATTTTTACTCTCTGAAATGGTTGCATTATTGGGGTAATTTGATGATTTCCATGTACATTGCAGATGTAAATCACTAACAACAATTGACACAAAACATGAACATATATATGAAATGAAAAACGTAACTCTTACTGTTACCACTTCATTTTACACATAAATAATAAGTTACTAAATGCATACTGGGCAATGCTCCTAATACATACATAGATACTCATAAGTTGATTTGTTACATCTGGAATCTATGGCATATATTTTGAGTTGTGATGATGGAATTACTACATTCAATCTCATTATCCCCATTATATGTTGGAAATTGTAGCTTTAAGTTAATTCTGTTTCACATATACCAGATTAGGATTTGTTAATGAATTATTTAGCACAATCAGTAACTCCAACAAAAGAAAAATAAACTTTTATACCTTTTAATAGCTGAAGAAGTAAACCATATTCATTTTAGAGGGATTTTTATTATTATAGGAAGTGTGCCATTCATGGAAGATAACATTTATGAAGTGTGTCCACATGCAGTTATTGTAAAACAAATAAAGTAAAACAAACAAAAAAAGACTAAACAAATAGAGAAAATATATTCAAAGAATGAGTATTAAACTACATTACTGATGCTTGAAATCATTTTTCTTTTCTGCAGGTGGGCTAAAATTGTTAATTGGAGAGAGGTATTTTTTTCAGCAGTCATGCAAAGTGAGAGATTAAAGCATATTCCTAATGCATATTGAAAACCAGCAGATTGAAAAGTTCTGCATAATGTATGTGCAGCTTTGGAGACATTATAAATTTATCAGAAGGTCATCTTCAATGGTATGTAGAATAAACTCATGCATGTATGAATGAATGAGCATAAAGGTGTATGCACTTCATTACAATATTAAATATATAGAAATGATTACTTACAGGGTTACTCCACTGCTCCAAATATCAACCTTGAAACCTGAGAATGATTCAAGACCATTTGCTATCTCAGGGGCCTGAAATGCAGGCGAACCCTGACCTGTATGACAAGTATCTTCTTCAGCAAACATGTCCAGCATCTGTAAAGTAACAAAAATAAATATGAGTACAGATTGCATTCCGATTCCAAGGAAAGTAATTAGTGAGAAAAAATTTAAACAAATCGATAGAGAAAAATCTTTAAAACAAAGGCATTCATGCAATGGAAATGGACATTAGGCAGGTAATGGCATGCAGTCAATGACATTCAAGAGCTCAATTTGTTAAATATCATACAAACTATCAAATTAATTAAAAATCAACAGATAATGAGAAAAAAGCAGCATAGCAATTGGTGACAACATCAGCCTTTACATTAAAATCATATATTCACTATCAACAGAAATGTCTAAAGCTCATTAATGATGAATATAATCTTCAGAAAACCCTATTAAAAATAAATAAATAGGGGTAACCTTACGTTAATTATGAAAGCAATGTCGATTTTATAACAGCAAAATAATTCTGTAACATTATATTGGACAACATTGTGAAGACATGATTAAGGTAGGACCAAAGAGTTGGGACCTACCTCTGCTACACCAAGATCTGAGATCTTCAAAGTTCCATCCAAACTGAGTAATAAATTTCCGGGTTTTATGTCTTTATGGACAACACCTTGGCTGTGCAGGTACTCGAGGCCATCAACTAATTGACAGAAGTAACTGTGGACATTTAAGTTAAATGTTAGAAATATAAGTAATAGTATAAGACGTCATAGATGCCGTTGACTGACAAGGAGAAAATATGCAGATGGCATGAGCGACATACATTAACGAATAAAAAAACTACAATCTTAGAAAGTTGTACAGCCACAACAGTCAATGGACTTGATATAGAATCGCTCAAATTTTGCCCAATATAATCTTTACACAAATACATGACTTGATACTCATAAAATCGTCTAATGATTAAAATTATGTAAATTAGATAATGAATAGGTGGATAGTTGCCATATTATAGCTTCAATAGCATTCCTTACCCATGGGCTTGCCATATTGGTAACTTTTTATGGGGAGTACTTTCCAACATTTCCTGCAAAACACCAACGCAATATTCCAGCACCATATACATTTTCTGCTTTTCCTCATTGTTAAAAACGTCAACCAGACCAATAACATTCCTATGCCTCAACCTTTTTAGCAACTGGATTTCCCTAGGGATAAGAAATGACTGAGAGTTCAAATTGCGACGACAAAGCTACGACACTAGATAAAATCATATTTCATTTGAGTAAATGAACGAATACCACTCTATTAATTCGTACCTTTGAACATTCTGTTCGCCATTTGGAATCCTCCTCAGTTTCCTTTTTTTCAAGATTTTAACAGCTCTCCGACAGAGTGTTTCTGAATCTAATAATTCTTTTACTTTACCGTAACTACCTTCTCCAAGTAGTTCGCCCATTACATACTTCCCAATTATTTTACATCTTTTCTTTTTTGCTTGATATATAATTTGATCAGAATTCACTCTATGGAAAAACATTCCCTCGGGATCGTCATCGTTCAACCAAGCCACAGGTTCCAAATCATTAAAAATACCAGTCGTACCTACATCTTCGTCCGATTTATTTTCTTCTCCCACTGATGTATCCTGTTCCATTTCTTAGGGATGTACCAATGACAACCCTCATCTATCACAATACCGGTATATTGACAACCATCTTGCTTCGATCCACTATTCTTCCAGATATAAAATAAAAGAAGGACGTTAGTGCATAACTATTGAATAAGAATGGCGGATGACGGGGAGACAGCTGTATTGGAAGTTTCCGCAGAAATTAAACCTTCCCCTCTTTTGAGTCAAACTAGTGGAGATAATGATACAATTTCCCGTTGGAGTAATTCTGTTGAAGGATCAGTTGTTAGTATATCTCGGAATTTTGTTTTGAATATTAAAACATAATTTTGATAAATGGGATTCAACGATTTACAAAATTATCACAATGCTGTTCTTATTTTTAAAAATGTTTTCAGGTGGCCTCACCTTCGATAGAGAGTTTTTCAACATTGCCCGACCATGAAGGATCAGAATTTGGCATAGATACAAGAGATTTACAAGTCCGGGTGGATAATCCACAAAAACATCTCAACACTCTAGAAACATTCATAACATTCCGAATTACCACCAGAGTAAGTGTATTTGGCTGGCAGACGCACTATTTTTTCTTTTAATTTATATGATTTGAAATATATTTTTTAAAGTTTTTATCTTGTGAAAATTTACATATAGGGCAGTTCATGATGATGTGTTCTTAGAAAGCTTGTAAGTATCGGATTTTATGAATGGCATTTTCTTGTTTACACGAAAATAAGCGGGAATTCCCATTAATCTTTTATGGCGTAATCTGCGTCGAGGGAAGAGTAGATATTTTGATCGTTATGATAGTTGGCGGGATATTCTTATGCTTGACTACGGTATATATCTGGCAATATAATATCATAATTTCATTTGCTACAATGCCCCGGGAGACCTTTGTTTGCGTTCGTGCCCCATTTTTTGAGGCAGCAGTATCATTTGCTGTCACAATCATTAAGGAAAGAAAAGTGGGAGAGAAAAATTTGGAATTAAAAGCATGGAATTCCAGCAATATGAATACATTCAGTGGCCAGGCATATTCTTAGTGTTTACTAATCCCATATAAGAGGGAAGTTTGCACGATCTGTATTTGGGGGATGATCACAGCACTTGTACTTTCAAGCTTAAATATGCCTATTATTCTCTTGAAAAGTCATAAGATAAGAGTCCCCAGAAAATTGGAGAGTGGATGTTGTCATATAGCAATTTATATATGTGCTGAATGTTCAGAAATTTTTTAGGTCAGCTCACTATGGAAGTTGTGGCTGTCCAATAAATGTATTGATAATGGTTGGAAGGTGATAGGGCAGTAGAAACCTACTAGCCTTTTACCGTCACCTCTTGAATGACCATATATCCTGCTAACACACAGATGGATTCTAGCAGTTCACATGCTGTGTGCTATTTTGTGTCATAAGATGGGAAACAAATGTCAATGTGCATCTTCTTACAGAAGATAAAGTGATCAATGATTTTGGTGCAAACAAGTCACACCCTCCTCTTTTTCATTGTAAAAGGATACTATTACCTTCCTTTTTCCCCTACTCATGTTTGGAATTAGTTTTTGTAACAATACTTAGTTAAAAAATATCATGTTAATCAAGAACTCAGAGTTGCATAGCTGAAGTAGTTGCCAAAAAATAATTTTATTCTTTATAAAAAAATTATGACTCCAGTAAAAATGGTTGAAAAAATAGTTTGTGTTCAACAAGTATGCAAAATGGATTAGGGATCCAGTCTTTGGGGATTATTGGTATTTTTTTCTTCTTTATTACTGGTTCTAATATTTGAAACAGCTATTCTACCATCAACATTATCTGCATTATGTCTGCAAAAAATTATTTTGTTTCTATTGGCAGTGTAATTCTTAAAATGTTTAGGCAGTATGAACTTTAGCCTCTTTGCTGTAAGGTAATTATCGAACCATAAAATCCTAAAGAGGTGCATAAAATATTGAAGAGGTTCATAAATTACTGATTGATGAAAAGCCTTATACCTTCTATTTTGCCTGAATACATAGAAGTATTGTTGATAACATTTACCATCTTAAAAATGTTGGTGGGATTGCGATCCCATGTTTTTATTTCCTAGTAGTAGTTTGTAAAGTAAATTAAAATAATTCTGCCATTATTATAGGATAAACACTTAAAAATCTAAAGGTAAATTTGTGATTTCCTTAGTAAAATAATGAATGAAAAAATAATGCGTATGCAGTCCTCAATTATGCCTCCACCAGTTTTATCATTTTTCTCAGTTAAATTGTGTTGCCCTACCTAGATAATAATCGAGTACAAACATGGATTCCCCTTTCTCCAAGTCATGAAAATCTGTGCAGTAAAATGATTGTATCCATGTATTTGTTATTGTACATGTGTGTTGATCACAATGAAACCTCTTGTTTGTACAATTGAAAACCATCACATTTTAGGAATTTACATAATAGATTGTGGAACAAGTCATTTCATGCTATATTAAGTAATTTATTTTTTCTTACAGACATCCCGTGCAGAGTATGAAGAAACTGAATATATAGTAAGGAGACGCTACAATGACTTCGTTTGGCTGAGACAAAAACTAGTGGAAGATTTTCCTACACATTTGATTCCGGTAAGTTTTTTTGGATATAAAATTAGGAAATTGCGGGCTTTGACCTCTTGCAAATGACTCAATCCATTGAAGAAATTATTTACTAATATATGTAGTTCCAGTTTTTAGGATTTCTTGTGGTGGGAAGTCTGAAGAAAAATCAAAGCTTTGAGAACTTCTGTTTGGTTATTTTAAAACCACATTTTAATTTTTCAGGCAGCAAAATGGATGGGACTATTTTCATGATTTTAAATATTATTGCCGTAAAATATAGAGTATATGATCGATTAAATTATTGTCATATTTTTGAGACTCATTCAAAAACATTCTTTCATGATTTGGTACATGTGTTTTTACTTTAGCCATGCATTGATCAGTGTGTTTCTGGATCATTTGCAGCCACTTCCTGAAAAGCATTCACTCCTTGGACAGTTGGATCGCTACTCCAGGGATTTTGTTTTTGCAAGAATGGCATTGCTTCATCGATTCCTGAATAGAGTAGCAGATCATCCTGTTCTAAGCTGCCATCACTCAGTTCGCTCCTTCTTGACTGCCAAGCCCTCAGTGAGTCCCTTCGCACAATACTTATCATTTGTTTGTTACACTTTCATTGGTGGGATGCCATATGGTTCAGTAATTTAAAATTTAAAGTGACTATTCCAGATTGGTAATTATTAATTAGAGGTGTGCCTGCAGTGTTTTGTTCCCTTAAAAATGAACATTAATCAATTTTTAATCAATGGATAACTTAGGAATCAGCCAACTTTTTCTATCAGAGCATACTGTCAATGATTGGCTTGAATGTTACCTCATGAGATTCAGGAGTGAGCAATCCTTAGAGCAATAGGCTGGTTTCACGAAATTGTACAGTATTATGGCTGACAACCACATCACTATTAAAAAAAAATACTTTTAATGACCAATACTATTAGTCCTTACTTTATAATATGAATCTATCCATAGGACTGATTTTAAAGAGAAACTATCATTTAGTGTGCTCAATATGTTTGTTTTTTTTAGTGCATTCTGGGTGATTCATTTGGTTCTCCAGTGTCCATGTACATATGTAGGTCTTGTGAAAAATAACGTGGTGGTAGTTGATATAATGCTTAATGCATGCTAAATTAATTAATAATGTCATGAAAATATCTCCTGTTCTTATGAATGGTTGCATGAAAACTCTCAACCCCTATCTTGCCAGCAAACTTCGTCCTTGTAGGAGCTCACTAATTCTTTTCATAGCCTAACTTGCCCCAAACCTTCCCATTTAACCCATGTACAGATTGTTGAAAAAGTGATGGTAACTAGCATGAGAGGTGGTAGATTTTGCAAATTTAAGCACGTTTCCTCTCTTTGATATATGTCTAAATAGCTCCGTAGCTGAACAGTTATGGCAATAAAAAAATTTAATCACAAACATATATTTGTAACCATGGTCTGCTTCCCTGTTTGCATCAAAATCAAGATTAAGGGTTTGATTGTTTTATGTGCATTGTATAAATAAGGTGCCACTTTTTGCTAGGTTTGACCTCAATTCTTTGAGATACCCACAGGAATCATCCAGAAGGTTGATGTGATAAGTGAGGGTAGAAATCACCTCATACTGAGTCCATCTGCATGTGAAATTTAAAAATTAGGATATGGAGGACTGTTCATTTCCCTGTACTGTCTGCGATTTCTCAGAAAGATCTTGTTCCTGAAAAATCACTCAGCTTGTCTGAAGCTGAGGGTGCCCAGAGGCATCAACAGGAATCATTTCTGGGCCCTCCTGTTAGTGGCCCAGTGCTAGCACCACCCCTCTTTTAGGACAGAACCAGAAATTCTCAGAAATTTCTCATTTTTCCATCAAACATATTTAATTTCAGGGATGTGAAAAGGGATTTATATGGGCAATTAAATTTCCTTTCCAATGATATTAATATTTTTGCTGTAACATGAATTGTGAATGGTAAAAAGATGTTTCTGACTAATGTAGGTTTGCATGCACCTAGTTGGGACTATCACACTATTGGATGTTATTAGAGACAGAAAGATGCCAATGATGGTAAAAAAAACTAAGAATCACTGGGAACAAATTTAAACAAGCAATGTGACCAATAATTTTACCTAATATGAATATGTGAAAATATTTTTCATTTATCGAAGATCATTTTTACACTACAAATACAAGGGTACAGTGAAATTAGAATTGTTTTTGTGGGAATCAACCAGGAAAGGGAAACACTTTTTTGAAGTTTTATTCCCCTTTACATAATAGACATAATAAGAATCAAACATTTAACCCTCTTTAAGTGCTGCATTCTTCCAGTAGTGCTAGCGAAAAGTGCAGAGGCCAATTTAATCAAATGTATCATCTAAGGGAAAAAAATATTTTGAAGTCATTTTTAAGAAATCCATGTGCATTTCTTTTTTTGTATAGTTACTGAATTAGGAAACATTTAAAAATGAATTTTACAGCTTCTTACATAAGAATTATAATTGTTTTAGTCTATTAAATAGGAACAATTTTTTTACCAATAAAAATTAGATTCTAAGAAACAATAGTAATACATTCTTTGTTACATTTTTTATGAAAACACTACTTTTTCATAACAAATTTAACCAAAAATACATATGGAAAAAAATATAAAAAATAATTACTTTTGAGTTGAGTAACTTTCTGTCTGCCTCAGCAAAGTCACATTTTGTAGAAAAGTCAGTTCTTACAGGTGTTGTCAACATCTAATGTCTCTGGCTAACCAAGCAAATGCTTTGCACACCCTATTTACAATTTATGCACAATGTTCAGGACTTTTTTTCTCTCCTGGCCATTTATTCCACTACAAACTGCCCAATTATTTACTTTTTTACCTGGAAGTTGCTCCAGTCCGGGATTTCATCCAACCACACAAGGAGATATGTAACACTTTGTCTCCCTAAGGCATTCCATCTCAAGACCCTCAATGATGCTTTTAGTGTATTGATGCCTTGTCATCATTGTCGTTGTATTTTCTTCATATATGATTAAAGAAAAAATAAAAATGTACATATTTTTTTGAAATTGTGCTTGATTCAACTGCATGCTCATAATGGAAAAATGGCACTGCAACTCAAAGCCAAAAGAGAATCATATTCTTTGCACACTGTCTACAATCTACTTTCCATCGCAAGGCAGTAAAAGAAACAAGCACTATCAGAAAGAGGAATGTGTACAATGTCATTACATTACAAGGAGCCCAAATGATTACCTGGGAAGGAAGGCAAGGGAAAGCGATAGTTTGCATAGTAATGCTTTCACTAGTGTCGTAATGCCTAAGTCTTAGCAGTTTGTATCAAAACAGATTCATCACAAAGCATTTGAAAGTGTGCACAGTTAAACATTCGTTTTTCAGTAGGATTTCATAGTGAAAAGACCACTCATTGAAAGAAATGAGCATAGCATTAAAATAAGTTTCCCATCATGTAAACAGTTCAACATAAAAATTACAGCAAGATTTATATCTTACCAGAAGTATTTAAAGTAGGATATTAAAGAATATTATACAAAGCTGAGGCATCATATTTATATGACAAAATAAAAAATACACAACATGCAATAAAAATTCAATACAATATAGTGAAATAAACAATAGCTTACGTTTGAGCTGATACATCAGCCTGCCACACTGAGTGGATAAATCTTGATTTTTATGGAAACAATGAAGCCTTTCTTTTTGGTTGTAAAAATTTTTTTTGATTCAATATTTGCTTTGCCATAACTCAAACGAACAAGTTTTGTACATATTGGCAAGGGAGAAAAAGTGCATAAATTGCAATATGTACCACTCCTCAAGTATTAATCACCACTTGCCCTACACCCTGTATATTCGATGCTGGCTTTCTGTAGAAGCCATCTCTCCCCTGTAGCAGATTAAAAATTCCCAGACTGAAAACAAATATTTTTGGAATGTATTCACAACATAAATGGTGATCTGCACAATTTTTAAAGTTGGAGTGACAGAATACATCCAAAATTTTATATCTAGTAAGTCAAGAAGAGGCTGATTCTGGCTTGGTTGCTAATCAGTGCTTAGTGTTCACAAAAACACAGCATCAACGATTGATGAAATCCATTATATACTCATTAGGGATGGCTATCTAATGGATTTCTAACTGGGAAATTTTGCTTCTCACGCACTGACTGTTTATACTGTATGCATTATGGACGAAGAAGTTGCCCCATATAGAAACTTGTTGTTAGTCCCATAGGCTTCGAGACTTTAACCTCATTATTAGGTGGTCGGGAAGCACCATTTTTCACAGTAGCATTATAAGGAAACATAAGTTGACTGACTAAAACAACCATTGGCCAGAGATTGGGATTCTTCAATTTGCCAAAATAATCTGATTCAGTTCCAACTTCTAACAACTGGTAGCAACTCTTACCATGAATTTAATCACATGAAATACATTTTAGATTAAGTACTGTCTCAAGATGTTAATGGGGACTTGGTCCATCCTTTGTGTTTAATTTTAACGCATGGTTTTGAATCAATTCTTTCACATCCTCATCTACCTGTAGGCTTAATGATACACTTAAGAGTCTAAGACTGACTTTATAACCACATCCTCCATCATCATGGCATTAATGGGTGGTACTGGTGCTAGTTATAACTGTAGTCAATCTATATACATGTATATTGCAGCACAGGTACACAACTTATAGATTTGTGTACCATGCTCACATTCCTATCTTTTATCTCAGGCCTACATAAAAGACACTTGGGAAATTGGGTCATTCCTTTGACACACTCTTTTTGTTCTTCTTTAGCCAAAGATAAGGTCTTTGGGGCCAACACTTCTTAGCCAAGGCCATTGAGTACACTATCTAGTTACCCCTTCTCTCAACATTATATTATGTTTGCTTACTTCCTCACCCTGATTCCCTACTATTGTGGTTACAGTATTTTTTTGTAAGAATCATCCTCATTCTATTATTTATAATATTTGCATAATTTACATTCCTATAAATGTTAGCCATTGCAATTCCAGTAATCTATGTATATTTTCATGTTAGAAATCATTTATATGCCACCCCCTTGTCATGTAGAATAATTCATTTGTACATTGCCAATGTTAAAACGATGGGGGGATGAACTATTGGGTGGAAGTTTATAAGGTGGCTATTCTATAGCCGATATGGATTTTTTGTGGAACTCTATACTAATAGTTTAGTCAACTAGGTGACCATCAACAGAAGTGAGAACTTGATATTGGGAAAGAGAATGGTAATGAAGTACTGCCCATGATCAAGCTATTGTGTTCGAGTGGGAAGAGGTAAAAGAGGCTGTGGGGACCGATTTCTTGGCCTAGGGCAGGGGAGGCAAGACCAGGAGTTGGGATAGGAGAGAAAGTGAGGGAGATGTGGCGGCTATTGCATAGAGTTGCATGTGTATCAGTGTTATCAGACTTAACCTTTTGAAATTGCATCAGCAGAGGAGAAACTGCCTTATGAAAACCTTTTTTGTTTCCTTCTCCCTTTCTTAATGTGTCCCTCACACAAAGAGAATAGTATCTCTTTACCCAAACATTCCCCTGCTACCCAACTCCTCTTATCTCTCTCAATGGTTCCAAATTCCTGCTGCATGTGCAACCCTCCACAGATTGCACTACTCCATTGTGCCACATTCCCACACTTACTGTAGATGTGGCCATAGATTATTATGTTTTTCATATTTGAACATAATTGCATTTTGGCTTTTTATTATCATGCTATCTATGGTGGTGGGTACTTACATGGATTCCTGGAAAAAATCTAACAATAATATTTCTTCAAGTCACCCTTGTTTGCTGTATATAAATAAATATTATTTATCATTCAGGCAACATTCTGTGGAGTAGATCTTGTCTAAATACAATTAGAAAATAAATATAAAGGTACAAAATATGCATTAATGCACAAAAATATGCATCCCATATTTATGTAAATTTATGTATATTATGGGGATTGCGGTAGTCCAGGGTTGGACTACTGATCAGAAGGCCCGAGTTTGAAGCCTCTCTGGTCACCTCCAGCTTCACCCAAGCTTTGTGATTTTTTGGGTACCAGGTCTTCCTGGGAAACCCTAACTGGGGCAGGGTAAGGAACTGGCCCTCTTACCCTGATCTGTGAATTTCACATGCTGTCGGACTTAGTACTGAGTGAACTCTACCATCACCTACCAAACCGACTTTAGGGATTACTGTGTTTATGGTTTTTTATCTATGTTGTATGTGTATCCATATACTTGCAGCTGATACATATTAAATGAAAAAATGTGCAAACCTACTTTCCATAAAAGACTTAGAAATGAATTGTGGACAGATGGTGGAAATTGTAAGCCTTCACTAAGAGTAATTCCTTATGACAAAATTTTATGCATTTAAGCAGTGCGATCTAACTCATTTTTTGTGAAAATGTATGGAAATGATAAAAGTAATCCATATTTCATGGTACTTACTGAATTTCTCTGTCATATTAAATATAAAAGAATTCTGGAATCTGTGATGATAGTTTATTTCAATATCCAGGATATTCAAAATTACATTCTGATTTTCTTTCTCTCAAATCTGTTCCTGATAGGAATTTTCAATTATAAGAAAGACAAAACGTCAAGATGGATCTGGGGGTGGAGGGTTCCTGGGCCGCTTCTCTGACTCCATTCATAATCTTGCAAATGTATATTTGGCTCGAGAGAGGGCTCCTCCGGAGTTTGAACGTGTGAGTGAATATGTGGCCAGTCTCGGAGATAAACTAGCCAATGTAGACAAAGTTGGAGCACGGATCCACAAGGAGAGGTTAGGTAAGTGTGGAACCAAGGTGAACTCATGCAATCATTGTTCTATGAAATTATCATAAGTTGAAATTTTAATTTCAAGTGTTAATTGAGGTTATCTATGAAAGAGAATTACATCATGAGAATTTGTGAAAGGTCTGATTGAGTGATGTACCATTTAATTTTAATATATAGCATGTAATTTTATGCCTCATTTGAAAAAACTTTATTTGCTTCCCAAGGGCTAATGCCTTATGGGAAACCAAAGGATTAATTGGAAAGATTGAATTCTATTTTATGGATCAATCTTGAGAAAATGCTGCAAGTTCTCTTCATGTATTGAGATCTTTAACTTTAATACTTTTGAGTCTCAAATTTTCAAAGCTCCCTGAGGCTTTCCACTGTTTGCAATTAGGAATGCTAATTAATTAATGATGACTATTTTGTTGGACATGTTAGAAAAGTCACATTTGATCTTGATATTGTAAATTCTCACGGGCAGAACACCTAAATGGATTGCAGCAGCTTCACCCCATTTTAAGCCTTTGGGCAGCATCTGAAGCAGAACCTGATAGCAGTCATGGTGAGGCTGGGACTAAAGTTGGTGGTCTTGGGGTTGCATTATCAGCGGTATCATCTGCTGTTGAGAGGGCTGCAAAAGCTGAACGTTCGGCAACTGCAGCCCATTCAACACTTGTGGCGAGGCCCCTAAGGGAATACCTGTTATATATTGAGGTATGATTGCTCAAGCAGTTCCTATAATTAAAACTTTTTGGATAAAATTTGATGGATGTGTTGGATAATAGAAATATATTAACATTTGAGACTAATGCTTATAAAATTCAGTTAAATTCAATTGCATGTTAAAAGAGGAAGGTGTTTCATCATAAAAATATTCCTTTTCCAAAGGTCGATTGACAATTTTTGTCTCACATTAGGAAATATTGCCATCCATGATCCTCAATTGTTTTTCCTTAAACATCTGTTCCTTTTCTCTCAGTGAGCATAAAATATAAATTTTGGCCCTCTCCATTTCTGGACTTACATGCATACGTTTTTGTGCTTTTAGGCAGTCAAAGAGGCTCTAGCTCGAAGAGATGCAGTGCAGGCCACCTATGAGGCATATGTGGATGAACTAAAGAGGAAGAGAGCTGAACGTGGTCTGCTGCAGCAGCAAGTGGGGGATTTGAGTGGAGATTTGGGTGAGGCCCAAGGTGGCTGTGCTCCCCAGGTTCGAGCTGGTGCCCCATTTCAACTAGGTTCTGGACTTTGGAAGAGCGCTGGCGAAGCGAGAGAAGAGAAGCTTCGTCGTCTGAGCACTACCATTCCGGAATTAGTGCAGCAGGTTGAAGTGCGTATAAGATCTTTCTTTCCTTGGAGTAATTCTCTATTATATTCTATATTCTTAGAAACATGGTTGTGTTATGCCTATCTAATCCAAAATCTTCCTTAAACAATAGACTACCAAATAGTAATAATTACACAGGCCTACAAAAAAAATTTTTTTTTTGGTGCCGGGAATCTTTGTGATGATTTTAACTATATTTGTAGAGCTGAATCCAAATATGAAATCCGTTTTTATTTAAAAGCTCTACTTTTTTAGATATGGCACATCTTACGATTAGTTGTTTTAATATTTGATATATTCCGGAAAATAATTTTCAAAGTTAAATAAATCTATAAGTATACTGATTTATAACCACTCTGCGGTGTTCCTTTTATTTTCAATAAACTGTCAATAAGTTTTATGTATATTCCTATATTGTAGGCCAATGAGGTAGGCCAATTAATATAATATTCCCATATCATCATGTAGAAGATTTTTTTACGTAAGTAACAACATATCTATATCTTGAAAACTACAGCTGATAGGAAAAAACTAGTGTCATAATTGGATTCAGCACCCCAATTGTTCTATAAATCAGCATTAAAAGCTCTGGCACCAAAACCACTGTTGGCCTGTGTTATTAATATAATATTCCCATATCATCATGTAGAAGATTTTTTTACGTAAGTAACAACATATCTATATCTTGAAAACTATAGCTGATAGGAAAAAACTAGTGTCATAATTGGATTCAGCACCCCAATTGTTCTTTAAATCAACAGTAAAAGCTCCGGCACCATAACCACTGTTGGCCTGTGTTATGTGTCTTCTGTCTCTTACATTTTGATATATCAGGACTTCTGAAGTATATGTTTACATCAATTTTCGGCAATGAAGCAGGTGTTTATTTGGTTCTAAAACACTGCATATTGCTGTCAATAGTGGCCTGACTTTTGACTGATGCTCTTGTTTTTGCATTGATTTGTTGTAATTGAATACAATTCTCTGATAGGATTATCAAGATAAAATGGAATGTGCCAATGAAAACTTGAGGGCAGATCTAGAGCGCTGGCATCTAGAAAAGAAGGATGATCTTAAGCAACTATTTATTGGCTTGGCTAAGCAGCAAATGCAACTATATCAAGAGGTAAATATTATGAATGTTATTTATTGATTTGTTTTGAAAGTACTTAATTTTGAGTCCATCGGGAGGAAAGAGAAGTGATTTACATGTTACTAATTTAGAGTTCACAAGTTTAAATGTGGAGCAAATGGAAGTAAAGAAATGAATATTGAAGCAAGGAAAGTAAGTTGAAATGGGCAAATAATAATATTTCAACTAAGAAACTCAATTGAATTAAGTGTTACTACATGAATGATTGACATCTATAATTAAAATGAGAACTGTGTGATTTCTTACTATTTGTATTAAATTAATTATACATCATTAACTGAATCATGAATTCAAATTTTCACCATTCCAAAGGATAAATTTTGGTCAACAGTGCGCATTTCTTTGTATATTTATTGAAGCCTGGACATAATTTTTATAGTTTGAGTGATCAAATGTGTTTTTTTGTCCTCACGATCCATTTAAAATTAATTCAACTGAACAGTATGCACTTAAATGAATCTTAATCTAGCTTTTTGCCTGCATTTTATTTTAACTATTTATTGATATGATCAAAAAGTTAATTTCAACTTCACATCAAATTCACTGGGGACTGGAAATACAGGAATATACAATACCTGTATTTGTAAAATGTCGTGGCACTTATAAAGTGGTGGTAATTGTAGTCATATTGCCTGAATTCCTAAGTTATAGTACTAAATACATGAATCGCTTATACTGGTAGATAATAAACCATGAAATAGTTTAATAATTTAAAAAGTGATTTAGAATTATTAAAATACTAGACTTAAACTGTAAATCCAAAGTACATGTTGTTTTATGCAAAAAATGCATGGGATCAGTAGTTAATCAAAAGCTATTCTATTTCTTAATTTATTATTTATGCATTGGGAAAAATTTTCACCAAGTATTAGGAAAGAGGTTGTTATGAAAAATGCAGAAATTAATTTTTAATAACGTTTCTGTCATAAAATAATGTACTAAAGCATAATACAAGCCTTGTTTGCAAGTGTTGATTTAAACACAAATCCTCTACATTCAGTGCAGTTAACTGTTTCTAACTTTTATTCTTAGTTTCTCAGTGCCTGGGAAGATGCTTTGCCAGTGATAAAGGGAGGATCATCATCTGGTCCGGTAGATGGTGGCTCAGGATTAGAATCTACATCTGCGGAATTTATGGATCCTCCATCTCAAATCAGCAGCTGACTTCCTTAATGGATGTGGTTGCTCAAATTGCACACTATATCATTAATGTTATGTGCTATATGTCCATATATATTACTCTATGCTTGGAGACAATGTCTGAGCCAAAAATTCCAGTTCAACCTGCTTACCAACATGGTTCAAATGAGGTTTTCTTTTGATTTGTAGTTACATTTCCATCTGAGTGAGTTTGGAAGGGAAAGTTTATGGGAAAGGTAATGAAGATTTAAACTTTTGAGTTTCAAGTTGACTTGATTGATATTTTGTTAAAGAGATATATTTTTGTTAATGTTACTTGTTTATTTATTATTCAATATTTTTTTATGTTATTTACTTTACTGTAAATTATTGTCTTTGTATTTCTCATATCATCTTCAAAGATTCATTATTTTTTCTAATCCAACACCATGAAGTCAACATTTTTTATTTTATTTGTGCATAAATACTTGGTCAATCAATAGGATATAGGCCAAAATCTGGAATTCTAAGGCTATGCCCATCTAAAGTCATTTGTTGAGTTAGAGAAACATTTTTTCTTTTGGAAAATATTACATTTTTGCTCAACTTGCTATCCTCATTTTCATTGAATTTCATTAATTTGCGTTTCTTGTCTTTTTATGTATTTTGGTTACATTCCCATTTGTTAATTTATTGCATATGGATCATATTTAGTGTCTTTTAAATGACATATTATCTATGACCTCAGATTGCTTGAGTATGATGTGTTACGTAGGAAATTATTAATCACAAAAAGTTAATTAAAACAAAGAACTGAACATACTGAAACATATGAAAAAGTTTATGCTTTGCAAATCACTTATAAAAATCAATCACCTTCAGCCATTCCATTAAAGAATAATTGTATTTTTCAAATGTCTCAAACATTTTTGGCTGTGCTATGAAAGTCTCGATACTTTTATCAAGTGCAATTCAGAATCAATACATGCATAGGGGCTTATAGTTCTTTTTCAAGCTCTGAAATGTGTTATGTATATTCGACTTTCTGGATTGTAATTAAGTCTCAGGAAACGGTACTTATATTTATTTTCGCTGAATGCTTAAGGATATATTTACTCAGCTTATGATAATATACATATATATATATTAATTATATATCATTATTCAACTTTTTAAGAATTATTCAACTTTGTTCTTCCTTGCTATGAATAATGCTTTGGCAAGCATCCATTATTAGGCCAAGTAGTATTTCTTACATACAGATCTGAAAAGATAGGCTTTTGCATGAGAATGTGCATGCTTATCTGTTATAATGAGGGTGATGCTTGAATAAATATGATCAATCAGCATGATTGACCTAAGCATACTACCTGAGATATTGTCACATATAAGATTGTTTGTTCAGAATTTTATCTATTGGTTTTTATCCTAGCTGTCATTGTGTCTGTACTTGCTTTCACATGAATTGCATAAGTAATGACAATAGATTGTCCAGAAAAATAATTAAAACTTTAATTTTTCAATTTTTGTCCTGACATTTCAACTCAAGTTTGATATACACAGTATTTATTTGCTCAGAATGCTTAGGACTGAATTTGTTTATAAAATATGGTCTGATCTAAACTTTTGGATATGCATTTTAAATGAAGGTTGTAAGGATAGTTGCATGAATGGTGTCACATATACTGTGGTCATATGCTTGTTGGTTTTCAAGAAAAAGTGTGATTTAACTCGGTATATAAATAGGTTCTGTATGGATATATTTTGATAAAAAGCTGGTAGATGAAAAATGGAATTGTGGAGCAAATGCATTACCACTGCCAGACTATTCGACTGAAGTGTGCTAAATAGAAGTAATGATGCTGGCACTTTCTACTGACTGCCAAGTTAGTCATGCTTTAAAGATCCTTTTCAAGGTATAAGATCTATGGCTTTGCAAAGAATACTTGCTTTTTGAGTACTTTGTTAATTCCATATGACACAAAATTGAAACAATGTAGCTGACTGCAAAAAATTATTTACATCAGAATCATCTGGCAAATTCATACATGTACTTTCATATCTGTTCCTGTTTTTTGAATATAGTTGCCCCTGGATTTTAAATGACTAACCAGAATCTATAAATTTTGCTAGTCATGCTAAAGATTTCTTGGGCAGAAATGCAGTGGAAGTTTCAAATTTCTTTGCCATTCCAATTCAAATGTGATTTAGGAACAATATAATTATATGAAAGTTTCTAGAAATTCCATCTGGCCAGGGAAAGCTATTAAGGTATTTATTTTTTTTGATTTACTATGATCAACAATATTCTTCAAAGATGTTATAATTGGGTGTTGGAATTTGTAAATGATAAATTGAGATCTCACAAACTTTGTTTTGATGATCAGTGAAAAGGAGATGGTAACCTAAAGAATAATACGCTTGAAATGTTCGGAAAATGCATGGCTGAATGTGGTTTCCCTTGAGTGAAAGTAAGAGGGTGTAATGCAATTCCTGATTATGCTAAATCATAGCAAGATGATCATTATTTTCAGATCTCTCCTGAGCTTCTTCATTCTCCACTAATATATACTCTATGCCATATTATTTATGTCCACTTATTTATAAAGCTTGATTGTGTGAATTGCTATGTATTTTGAAAATGTCAAAAAATGAACAGTACAGGGAAATCTTATGAATTCGTCCATGTTAATTAAGTTTTTTGTGCCTAGTCAGTTGTACATGTGCAATACTATGACCAAGAATTTATAAAATTAATGTGGTAGTTAGGACATTTTGAATAATTGAATTAATGTCACCTTAAGTTTGCCAACAGAATTCCACATTGGTTTTATGATAGCTTCATCATAACTCAGAATATTTAAACATTTTGCAACATTGGAGGTGTTAAAGGATTAATGATTTGAACCATCATTTGGGATATGGTGGTATGCTGTATTTTTGGATATGTAGATGGGATGAAATCTCTTAATGGTGGTGGTCTTTGATGCCCAAGAAAAAAAAATAAGGAGTTATTGAGTTTCAGCACTTGCATGTTCTGAGGTGAATAAGGTAATTGTGTAATATTGTAAGATGGTACCACATTTTATGCTTTATGTTAAACACTTGGTTACACTCACATGAATAAAACATTTACCACATTAAAGACATCTGTGCTTAAATAATTCAAATTTTAGCTTCTAGAGTTAACTGGTATTTTTTATCCATCACAATGGAAACCATTTCTGTAAAATACGAAACATTTAATTCACTTTTCATATGAACTATATTTTGTTTTTTAGAGTCAATGCTTTGGTTGCTTGAATATTTACATTCATGCTATGGCAAAAATAAATAAAAATTAGTAAATCATGGCAATGTCTCACCTTGTTCATTGATCTTGCCCTGGCCAACTCTTGTGTACGACTGCTTACCTTGGAATTATGTATTGGGTCCACATCAATCAAGATTTGTTATATGTGCATGATGTGATTTTGATGCATTTTCTATTGTGACATTGAAGCTGTACTAAATTTTACTGGAAATATGTAGGTAAATATGATTGTAATGTCTTAATGTAAATGTATTGGGTCCAAGTCATATGGTTAACAGTTTATGTATAATTCTTCCTTGTGGAAATAACATGTACACAAAGCAAAAATTTGTTTAATTTCTAAAGATAGTTCTTACTGCCAGTGAAAAAGTCACATTTAAATGTTCGTATTTAAATTCTGTAACCGCTTTTTTTACATACAGAGTGAAGCATTTTTTGGAAAGGTTATCACTATGGAATGTTTAGAAGTACGAAAAGCCACTGCTACAAACAACTAATCACTGAATTCAAATGTGTGTCTTTGTTCTTTACCTAGAGACACAAGGAATGAATAATTAAAAATTTGCAATTTACCACAGAATAATATTTTATTATTTATATAACAGAATTTTGTGGAAAATTGCAAATTTTTAATTAATCATGGTATTCTACCATATCACACCTGAAATGTCTCTCTTTATTACAAGGAATGAAATTCAAAAGTATAGGGACATTGCAAAGAGGCAAAATTGATGCCATGACATGGTTGTTAGGTCTCCAGATTTAGATATAATGTATACCGAGAGATATTATCTAATGGAAATGGGGTTATGCTGTACAATCATTGTTTTACACAGTTGAAAAGACAGGCAAATAAACAGGTTAGTAAAATATGTTCTCCCGGCAAAGCTTCGATTGTTGGAAATGTTTACACATGAAGAATAACCATAAGGGTTAACCACTTATAATCATAGATGTTATTTTCATGTGTTATATAAGCTTAGTGAGCATGCTCATTAGTTACTCATGACCCTAAAGCATGTATGCTATTTCTGCAATATGCATTGAAATGGTTGAGAATTTATGTAAAATACTATTCTACCTGTCAAAACTTCTGGATGATATGGGATTTATTCTTATTCAATAATGAAATTATCTTTAAAAACCTTTATTTTTAATGGAAGGGTAGAACAACTGTCGATAAATCTCTAAGGACTCCTAAGCTGACAACAAAGAATTTCATCATGAAAGGATAATGAGAAAAGGTTAAATGAACACTGGTGAAACAGGTGACCACAATAACATACTGCAGGGGCAAGTTTGCGCTTTTTCTTTTATATAAAATTCCTATTAGATAATTGATTGTATATACCAGACAATACCTTGTGCAGAAATGGGCTTATACTACATGGTTGCTTTTAGGTATGACTGTATGCCTACTTAGTTACAACCTGGATCATGAAAAAAAATAATTTATGGCATGGGAGTGCAACAAATATGTGAATTAAGTAATCATGAAATTCAACACAACAATGATAGGTGGGTAGGTAAAAATATTCTAGTGGGTAGTGAGCTAGGCTTGACAAAGGGAAGCAGAAAATAAGGGCATATAAAAATCTTTTAACATGGAAAATTTTTGGATTCCCTCTGCATCATCTCTGGGCATTGTGACATTCCAATGGAATTCCTTGATTTTGTTTTTCTATTAATTTCCCCTATATTTTTTTGGGCTTCTAACATTAAAACTTCTGAAAAAATCAGCTTTTCTAGAGTTCAATGAATGGTTTCAACTATTTCTCTGTAGAAAATGATAATCTTTATGAGATTCTTCAGCCAATGTTCACATAATACCATACTTGTCATAAACAAGTAAATTTAGAGAAATTAGAGTTAGAGAAGCTTTAAGGATGAAATAATGTGTTCATTATAGATAGTTTTACAAATAATTTCCGCCAATAATAACAACTTAATTTAAACAGAAAGCTCAGTAGATTCCTATCAATAATGTCATTATATTCTGGAATAATTCCTTCTATGTCAGATAAAATATTTTATTAAACCTAACAAAAATAAAGGTAATCAAGTTTAGGGTCTCAAGCTCAGCAACTACTTGGAATTAAGAGAATAAATAATTAAGGAAAAAGTGAACCATCTCATTATCAGTCTTGATGAAAGAAGACGCTTGAAATTGCACAGTGCTTTGACATTGATGTCTTCTCACTGTCTAGCCCTGAACTCTCTCCATTGATGATCACCAGCTGACAGAAACAATGTTACTGGAGCCTTTCTGAAATTTCTTATTATTGGCTATAGAAATTAACCTCACTTCACAGTCTTGACGAAGTTAAAGTACCAATTTTACAACCAAGCTATCTCTGCGACTTCAAAACATAATTATTATTAATCCAAGTCACTGAGTTCAACAGTCAAGATAAATGTTATGTTGATAAAAATTGTGAATACTTAGGTCGAAGGAAACACCATTTCTCATTGTATTTGGTTGCAACACAAAACCTTCAAACATGAGAATTTCTCAAGCTTATAATTATTTACTCTTTTATAGCCATCAATGGAAGAACATAATTAACAAAACTTATTCCATGAATGAAATTTAATGGTCTTGCTATAGGCCTATTCAACCATACATTTTTTTAACATTTACACTTTTCTCACACACTCATCATGAAAAACAGAATGATATGAAGAAACAAGTACATGAACATATTTTCACATAGGATTACAGAAGACACAAAAATTTTGACATACAATTTATTTTCAAATGCAACGCTAGTAGATTAGAATTGCCAGGTGAGGTTCATAGTCAAGGTAGCTAATTCCTCGGCAATATCATTAAAAACAATAACTTACGTGAACATATAAAAGCTCTTAATGAGCAACAATTGGAGTGGATGGGAAAAATTCATCCATCTGCCACCCAGATCATAAACGCAAAATCATCAGCCATCAAGGAACATGGCAATTGCACCTGGGCAAATACTTTTCCCTGCACAACTGATCAAGGTATGCAGTGAAATTAAAATCTGAAATTGCACAGAAAAGAACAATATACCAATTGATCATTTCATAAGCTGATAAAAGGTATTTCTGTACAATATCCAGACCATTCTTTTGCCTTGACAGGTTTCATCAAGGTAAAATTTATCTAGATATGAAGATATTTTCACATAGGAATACAGAAGACACAAAAAACTGACATATAATTCAATTTCAAATGCAATGCTAGGATTTTCAGATGAGGTTTACAGTCAATTTAGCTAAATCCTCAGCAATTTCATTAAAATAATAACTTACAAAACAAATAACAGCTCTTTATGAGCTAAAATTGGACTGGATGGGAAAAATTCATCCATTTAGCGCCCAGTTCAAAGCGCATAATCATTCATCAAGTCATACATATGGCAATTTTAGCTGGGCAAATATGTTCCCCTGAGTAGCTAGTTTAGCTACACAGAAATATTTGAAACAATCTGAAAAATGTGAAACCATCCGGAATTGTACAGAAAAAGCAATAAGGAACCGACAGAACAGTTCATAAGCTGACAAAGACATCCCTGCACAAATTCCAGAGCCATCTCTTGCCTTGAGATTCTTGAAGTTGAAATTATGAAGAGAGGCTCACTTACAGAATAGTCAATGACTCATCATTGGAAATACTCAGGCATAGTCATCAAGAACCAGAGCCACCATATTGTCCACATCTAATATTTTCTTCAGGGAAATACCTAAAAAGAAATTGAAATAAATCAGACTTCAGAAGGGAGAACCTTGGAAATAGTCAAAATACCTATTCAGGAATTTTGAAATGGAGAATTTTCACCCATTTCACATGCTGCAGTGCATATGCTATTTTGATACCTATTATGTGGAGAGAGAATGTATGCATATCAAATTTAAGAAATGCATTATGAAATATATTATGTATCATAATACATGTCCCTAATTACATTGAAAAATTAACTAAAGCCCGCAATATTTAATGCCAATTTCAATTAAACTAGGGATATAAAAAAAAACTTATGCTAAATACTCATGCATGAATTAAATTTTATGTTTTACAACTATCATTTGTGAAAAATAGTTGCATGCTCGGAGGAAATTACCATGTTTAGGGACAGATCTGCAAATAAGTCCTGCTTTTTGCATTCTCTTTTGGAGTAAGCTAGCAATGGAATCAGGGCATTTATTTTTCCAATATCAACCTAACTAGCAAATCTGTGGTATTTCAAGGTGAACAACAAATACATCTAATTGGAATGTGCTCAGAATTGACTTTTCCTTCAGCCAGCAAGTCAAGCAGAAGTTAGCAATTCTGACATTGGGGATTACTTAGTTCATATCGTGCGGCTGAGAAGGCATATGCTGTGATTTATTACAAATATAATGTCTTCTGTTTTCTTCAAGGGGAATCAGTCGGTTCTTCCTTTGTGAGTAAAATGGTGCATGAAGCTCAGGTTTGAAAATATTATGGATATTTAGAAAATCATCCTTCTTTCTCCTAAAATGGGAGCCAAAACTACTTTAAATGAAAACATACACGACGATTTGGTAAATTATCTGTTATCCCTGAGCAATGACTATGATTCTTCAGGGAATCATTACGAGGAGAGTGTGTGTGGCAGACACCAAGTAATTTATGATTCCGACGATAGTGACATTGTGATAAAAATAAAAACCTAGAGTGATAGATGATAGTGGTGAAGATAATGTGTGTGGTGATGATGACGTTCACAGTGATAATTGTTGCCCTACCAACTTCAGTTACACTGGAAACCCAGGATCCAAGCATGTGCCACCGCCTAATGCTGATCCCATTGATTACTTTAATTTGCTTTTCATAGAAGTCTGTGGAATATATTTGTACTCGAAACAAACAGGTTGCTGAACAGTTCTTCGCTCCCCGAGATACCTTATCGTCCATGGGATTTGTCTGGTTCAACATAGGTGTTAGATGAGTAGTCCAATGGAAGGAGTTTGAAAGAAAATGGGGAATTAGAAAAAGACAGTGTACAGTGGTCAACTAGAAGTAACGCAATTTACTAAATTTTGGTTATTTCTTTATGCTTTTTTATATAGTTCCCAAGAGAATTTATTTATATAATAATTGTAGTTTTATTTGTTTCATCCTCATTAGTATTTCAATCCTAGGATTGGCTTACTGTAGCCTTCCATTCCACTCTCTTTAAAGTTCATTCCCTCAATCCTTGATACCGTCTCTGATTTACGTCCTTCTTAATTTATCCTATGTACATGCATGTCTCTTGGTCTTTCTCGTGGAATCTTCCCTTCTATTATATCCCTACTCTATGCCTCAATGTGTCCAATCCATCTATTTCTTCTTTGCCGTAGAGTTCGCCACATGGTCCTATCCTCTTCTGCTCTTCTACACACTTCCTCATTCCTTAGTTTGCCTGTCCATTTAATCTTCAGCACTCTCCTCCACCACCATGTTTCAAATGCTTCTATTCTTCGCTGGTCCACTGTTCCAATGTTCCAAGTCTCAGAACCATAGAGCGCCACACTCCACATGAGTCTTGAGGAATTGCTTTCTTGTTTCCAGCCTAAGGTTCTTTGAGCATAATAAATGCCTCATCTTCATGCATGCATTCTTAGCTTGATGTTGGTCGAACTTCTTCCACCCAAGCAGATGAAGGATTCCACTTGTTCTAGTGTATGTGACAAATAATGCACTACTTTTTTGCCTCAAACACAATAACTTATTTTGTAGCAAATTATTTTTCAAACTAATTTTGTCGTAATAATTATATTTATCCTTTATGCAATGTATCAGAATATTGTAAACAACAATAAATTAATTTGTATTAAAATTTAAAAAAAAACATTACATTCATATCTAAAATAGTAACTTCATATTGTGTTTTTCCATAAGGTGTGACAAAACTCTCAAATTCACGCTGGCACTTTTTACTAGTACCACCAAATTTTGGTGGCACTAAGAGGGTTAACTATTATAGGTCCTAGTAACAAAAAGGTTTCAACCTTTTTGTTACCATAACCTTTAAAAAATTAAAAAGATATGGGATCAAAAGTGAATCGTGGAGCAAGAAAGTCTATTCATACTTTACCTCTTAGCTCATTCTGATTTGACAGAGTTCGAACACCATGCTGGGAAAGTGGTGCAGGTATGAGGCGGCGCAGTTGCAGGCTGTCTGTTCGAGCTGGGTGCCACCGTGGACCTTCACCATTTGTTTTCACACCTTCACTTCCTCCATTGTAAACACCACTCCACACTTCATTCCAAAAGTCTACATCACTACGCTCCGAGGACTCAGTACCTCGGGTAGTTCCTCCACTAACTTCAGTCTCTGGTACCTCTCTCAACTCATCTGCATCCACCACCTGGTATCTGCCACTGTCAAGGTTCCAAACAAAGCAAACGCTTGTTTGGTATTTGCTCCGCTGCACACTACTCACTGGATACCTGAAAATTAGCCATAAAAATTCATCACTAGTCTTTTCACAAATCGAGATACTAAGCCTATTCAGGAGACAAGCAATAATTAATAAAGTTATTATCAGATCCATCATTTATTTAAAATTTCTCACTTTTTTAAATAATGAAAAAATTAGCTTTATGATTTCAAGGACTATTATATGGCTTACCTTTGACTCTTGGCTAAACCCTTTGTTTTCACTGCTGCCTGAATGAGCATTGCTGCCACAGCTATCACATCTCCTGAGATTGGACACACCTGAAAACATTAATAGGCAAAGTCAAAATGCACAAAGAAATCCAAAAATAAGTTAATAAAATATAGAAAATCATTGATTTATATTGGGGGAGCATTCAGTGGAATCTTTGAAAGGCATCTAAATGACATGTATAAAAAACTGGACCTTTCAAGACCCCATAATTTAAAAAAGTCATAATTAGTGCTTGATTAGAATTTGAAGGGAGAGTTGGGACATATATGAGTTATTACCCCATGATATTGTACTGTGGTAGCATTTGGCATGCACACAGCATTAAAAGGCTGTATAGAAGAACAAATGAATCAAGGACTTATGGTTATAGAAATACGTAGTATAAATTTAAGAAAATACTCACGGCCACAATCTCAACATCATAGTCATTACAGAACCAATACTTTTTTCCTGCATCAGCACACAATTTTTGAGCTACTTCATGACAAAACTGCTCCACATCTAAAGTCATCTGATGTACTAACACACTGGGAGCTCGCTGTAAATGGAATATGAAATGATTTGAGTAAGATAATCAAAGGCGAATATTTAAATTCACATTCTAGAAGTTCTTTCAGATTTGTCAAGCATAGCATGAAAGTATATATTCACTGCTTTGCTGTAAAAACTACATCTTACCAGTTTTTCAACTTTGGCACTAGATACCATCTGCATTTGAGCATAACCTGAGCCATGTATATCTAAAGGAAGGGCACTATGATAACCAGTACTGCTACTGAGATCATCATCTGACAAAAGAATGGCGAATTAGTAGCAAGTTAAAAAAATTAACTAGGATGTCCCAATAAGTATTAGATAGAGTATTATTTACTAAAGCTGCAAATCTTAAATATACACATACATGTATTAACATTTTAATAAGAAAAACACCTTTCTGAAATGCAAAAGTTTTTAAAACAACTAAAAAGAGTCCATTATAATCCAATTACCTTCAATGTCAGTAATAACTGATATTAGTTCATCATCCACTTCAAGGTACCACCTTTTATACTGCACAGAGCAACCCGTAGATGAGGCTATTCCAGACTATTGACGATAAATCAAATAAAATATTAATATTAGTTCGATTACATGGATAGAGGCAACTGGACAGGCATTTTATAATAAATATGTAGTGGTATTATGTGGTTGTTTAACAATACAGTTTAAAAAAAAAGAGAAAACTATTATGCCGCTAATAAATATTTAACAAAAGGAAAGAGCCAAAAGCTGGATTACAAGACTGTATATTCAAATCCCTAAACATTTACTTTAATGCACAACATTAAAACAAAATATGACAATTTGCATTTTGAATCCATTTAAACTTCAGCCAGTCAATCTTGGTAGGTGCATTTCAGTAATTCATTAAAAATTATTTATATATAAGCATAAAATAAATAATCAATAAAATAAATTCACTTCAGAGACATGTTACCAACAGAGAAGGTCTACAGAGACACTTCTTTAGGCTTAAAGAAGGGATAATAAGGAAAAATAAATCAACTTATACATACTGAAGATACATTAAGAGGTACAGGTAAACAAACATAAGTGGGTCATCAAGATATTCTATTACATTAATATTAAAGAAGAATAAAGAAAGGAACAAAAACACACTTGGCAGTGACTTTGGATGGGAGCTGGAACAGGAGCAGGTGAGGTAGTGGTTGGCACTGGTGTTCCACAAGGCAGCAACCCAACTCTCACCACAGCCTGAGGAGCAGACTTCCTGTCACCAGCTCCCAAGGTTGTCGTTTCCCTCACGTGATGGACATTTGTTACAGTAGTCGAGGTGTTCCTATTCAGGGGCCTCAACACCACTTGGGAAGCTGTCTCCCCACCACCAGATCCAGACAACTCTTGCACCGGAGGAAGGTGAGCATGAGGGGGGGACGCTGTAGCTGCTACTGAAGGTGGTGGTGTAGGGGAAGTGGCAGTGCACGGCGTGGCAGGGGACGGAGCTCTGCCCCCTCCACATGCTCTCCCTCCGCTCAGCTCCCCACGAGCAGATGAGCCACGCATCACCCAAAAAGGAACAACATTCTCTGCATCTTCATCATCACAGAATTCATACTTCTTGTCAGCCAGGCGACGCCGACGGAACACACTTAGTTTCTCACATGCTCCTCCACCCCATGAATCAGACTCGTCCGTGAATTCATATGCACGCTCTGCCGCCATGCGCCTTGATCTTACCCCTCCTCCGAGGGACTCATCGCCCGTGGATGGGTAAGATAGGAAAGTAACTGGTGATGCTGGAGTGTCTCCACATGTGATGCTCAGCTCCCGTCGTGCATCTGCCAAGTCTGACACCTCTCTCCTGCCTCCAAGTTCCGCTTCCTCACTACAACCCCAGACCTCGACAAATCCCATCTTGACAGAAGGCCGAGATCCAATGGCACCTTCCTCACTGTTGCTTTCGTCATGACTTTCCCAACTTCCCCAGCAGGCCCACTCAACCTCCACCTCATCGGGACGGCACCAACGACGGATCTTTTCACCCAAACGAGTCAGACGATTACTTCCACCCCTACATCGTACCTTCCCTTCATCGCCATCTGCACACTCTTTGATGCGCAATGGGGCCGTGAGGCATGGCCGTGGGCATGTAGTCCTTACTTGCTGAGAAGGGCGTGTCGTAGGCCTTTTGCAGATGCCTCCCACTTCTGCCTCCAGCACCACCAAATCCTCCTCCTCTTCTGTCTCCTCATCATCTTCCTGTCCCTCTGCTGGCGTGGTCTCAGTCTCAGTTTCATTTTTGTGGCTTGTCCCCCCGGTCCAGTAACTGGCCTGTGGCCCACCTCCAACACTTCCCCCTCCTGGAATATTCTCTAATCTCACATGCAGAGCATGAAGGAAGTTTCCTGTGTTTATAACAACAGTGCCTTCATGACGCATACTGATACGTGGCTCAAATTTTGGGAAAGGTGGCACCACATCAAAAGTTGTGTGGACGGTTAGGCCATGACGGAGGCAGCTGAAGCGGACGCAACTATCCCAGCTGGCAGCCAAGTCTTTTCATGTGAAAGAAAAGTTCAATCATAGTGATTACTATCATGACACTATAAACATACTCTAAGTATCTTAAAACACTTAATCATCCACAATGACTGATTGGTTGGCACACAATGCACAATTGAATTATTATGAATCAGAGCTAGTTTGGCTTAACTTGAGCAATCAATTGGAAATTTAACAGCTGTGCCTTTATATCTCACAAACGAATTAATATTTTTTTAACTTCTAGTATTACTTGCAGTAGATATTCTAAAAGGATCAATCTTATAAATTTTTCAAGTCTCATTGACTATTTCAAGCACTTAAAAGTTTGTAACTTCTGAATAAGAACATATTAACATTATGCTGCAGGTTAAACTGCGTGAATATAATTACATATGTTATGAAGTGATCAAGAAAATAAGCAATGGGCTGCATGCTGATGTTTACCTTCATCCTCATAGGAAGCAGCAACCTTTAGGCAATCTGGACAGTTATGCATTGATGGCACTGTAGTAATAGTGAGGTAGCAGTGTGCTGACTGATTAAGTGATCTTTCAAATGGATCATCGCTGAAAAACACACAGTAAATAAAAAATTTATAAGAATTTTGCCATGCTAAAAAATGCAGCCATAATAAATGCATATCTTGACTAACCTGCAACCATAAATGAGGACATGCTTCGTATCCATAGGCCATTGGCTAATGGATATGAAGACATTGTGACCAACTCCAGCATCACTGAACAGAGTTACTTCAGCTACTTTACGAGAGCGTTGGGATGGCACAAACGACCACCAATGCAGCCTATACTTGTAGACCATATTAAGGGAAAGGTCTGGTTCCACTGTGTGTGTGTATGACATAAGGAATTGGCCACATCTTGACAATCCCATGAAAACATGGCTGAAATGAAAATTACATATTATTTAAAATTAAAAAGTCATTAAAATGACTTGACATTGAATTAAGGAAGTAATCAGAATGTAAAAAAATCAATTATTTCCTTAGATGGAGTTCCATCAAAAACTTTTTGAAATTAATTACATACGGCCATACGGAAGCGTGTTTGTACACCAGCTAATATGTCTCAGATTCGAATCCCTCTTTTGCTACTGGTGTTTTACAGTGTTTGAAAGGTGTTTACCATTCAAACTAACCTCACAGCCTGAAGCACCCAGGAAGGTCCTATTGATAATATTATACTATGGCATTTCTATGGAGAATAATACCATAATGCAATTAGGACACTTCCCACTTCAGTTCTATTAGATGCATCTCAAGTTCTTATGAAAATTAATTGGCTGAGTACATTACTCCATGCAAATAGGTAAATCAATATCAGAGTAGCATTAAGAAAGAAATTATTTTAAAAATTATTACTTAGTTAAACCGGCTTAAAGCTGAAATGTAACAAGATATTTATTTCAGGTGACGTGAAGATGCCAACACAGACTGACTGATCTGACAACCTATAAGGATGTAAACACAAAAGATCGAAGAAGAATCTAATGTACAGAACTCCTATATGATATATGGCTATTTCCTGCTCCTGGTGCCACAATGAATGATGAGGTGAGACCCTTTACTGCAGTCCAGTGGTGAGCTATTTTTAAACAGGTGGAGCACATTATTGAATTACTTCATGTAAACCTCAAAGCAAAGCAAAAACATTTTCATAGGCAACTACTTGATACTAAAATTGTCTAATCATAAATTAATTGCATATCTTTTTGAGTAATCATTCATTGTGTAGCCTTGCTTCCCAATGATTCTAACCACAACATTTTTCAAATACATTTAAAACACTATCTAAAATTCACATGACAATAGTGTAACACATGTAAATTCATTAAAATAATCCATGGGAAATGGTTTTAAAACCATGACTGGATTTTTCCAATGAAAAATAAAAAAAAAGGAAGGATGTAGAAGAGCATGATACTTTCTTTAAAGGCTAATCTCAATAGCTAGCAGTTCACCATGAAGCTTTCAGTAATGATTTTAGATATTGAAGACTCCTGTTGACGCTCAATTAAAGTAAAACTTTATTGATGAGGAAGGTTCTAGACATAGATTACAACTCATGAAAGCTACATTTTATTTATAAAAGCTTGGCATACAATTTTTGTATCAAAATAATTTCCTTTTCAAAAGAGGTGGGTATTGGTGAACATTAGATCTAGACCTTGTTGAATATTAGTCTAACTTTCTTTATTTATTATGGTTGAGATAATATATGAGTCATTCGATGGTTTCTGTATTCAATGTTTCTGGCTCAACTTTATGGAAATTCATATTCAATAAATGAAGGATGAATTAAATGAAGTACCCGATGATGATGCCTAAACATTGAAACTATTAGTACCAAAATAAATAACAGTGGAAATATATTGTATTCTTCAGTTAATGAACTGAGTCATTTACAGCATAAGTTAAAAAAAAAGGCCTGATGTTTTCTTTATTTGGTTTGAACCACTGAGATCAATTACGATTATAAATAGAAAAGCTAAACATAATATTGATATTTTGGTCAATGCTAGGCAAAATCAAATATTACAAAATGCAAAAAATAATGATGATGCCTGGCCTAAATCATTAGCTGTATTTATGTGCGCAAATTATCTGGAAAAATCAGTCAATTGCAACTAAAGAGTGATAACATAGGCCTAACAGTTGTTTTACATCATCACTAAATCATAACTAGTTTAGATCATACTGAATAATGTGCCATTTTGTTTCTTTATTCGGTTTGGAATTTTCAACTGTTACAATTAGCAAAATAGAAAAGCTAAATCCTGATATTTCAATAATAAACAACAAGGTCTGTGTATGAATTTGTCTAACCATAATAATATATATTTTCTGGTTCTTGGACTATGTGGATATTGATGCATTATTCCTAAAAGTTTTTATATCTTTTTTTCGTACTGTCTTGATTGTGTGTTTTCCTATAATGGATTCTACTTTTAAAATATTGTTTAACGGTTGGATATGGTTTTGTTAGGGATAAAGGGCTTATTAGAGAAGAGAGAGAACTCAATCATTTAGCAGATAGGGATTAAGACAACGTTTTCTGGCAGCAGGGGTGGTAGATCAAACTTAGTGTGAAGACTTATCAGTGAACTAAACTTATTTGGAGAATGAAGTCCCATCGACACTTTGTACAAGTGAGTGTTGAGAGAGTGAGCCAAACTGTGAAAAAAGGCGACTGGTGCATCCTTGATCAGACTGAGGTATGGCTGGCACAAAGATGACTGTTGGTTCAGGGAAGAAGATGCAGTGACCAGACAAGGTTTCATAGGGAGGTATGACTAGGAATTATTAGTATTTCTCTGCAGCTATTGCCCATATCTTACATTCTGCACATGGGAATAACAAACCTAAACAATCTAAAATGAAACCAACTCAATTTAAATTGATGTACTTATGAACAAATGGGTGTATGCTTTTTTGAATAACCACATGAATACAATTTATTACCCTTAAATATACACTCTATGAGGAAAAAATTATTTATAACTTGATAAAAATGAACTTAACTTGGAAAATATGTTTCAGTTTAAAATGGTAATATACTCAGGGAATGATGTAAAAGATTAAGGCAGCATTAAGTAATGATCCATGAAAAACAAAGAAGAATTTAGGGCTCAAAAAGATACATTAGTTTAGGTCTAATTTTCCAAAATAAGACAAGATTAACTAATGGAAAACAGTGCACACAAGCACTAAGAGCACTTCAGATTAAAAAGGCCTAATCAATAATATTTTATATGAAAGGTTGCAGGGAACATAAATGCCATTTTGTTTGCACCATTACATGAACATCTTGTGAACTTCTTTCATATAATCATCTAAAGAAATTTTATTTTGATTGAAATACTGAAGCTTACATGAGTTTGTCTAACTACAGGAAGGTCAGAGCCTAGGGCTGATTTCCGTTCATTCATATAATTCCAAGATTATTACAATCATGCACACAGTACTCTGGTCCCCTACTTTAAAAGGCAAATGATCCATTCCATGTGTGGTACTGACCCAAATGCATACATTTTATACCTCATGGATTAAACCCACATCACCAAATCAAAGTTGAAAAAGATAAGTAGTACTATTAAATCAAATGATGCCAATTATTCAGGTCAAATAGATATTCCATGAATATACAAACAACGCATTGGATAACCAAGAGAGTCTTCATCAATACACTTGTAATCAAGAAATTTCAAATGGGGAATTTCATGGAATAGATCGATGTATGTGTGATGAAAATATACCCTGTTGCTTGTCTCAGGAAAATATACATTTTAGGTTTTATGGTCACCAAATTTACCGTTTCAGCAATGTGAATGATTCAAATGAATGAATTTGCAACCTATAACAACAAAAAACTCAATCCATTTAGTGAGGCTCACCTGCACATTTTGCAAGGTTACCTAAGTATTATCAGAGTGCTGCAAAAGTTTGGAAACCAATTTAACTTTGCCTACAGAGTAGGTTTATTATTATATAAATCTTGTTGCAATTAGGCAATTGTCCTGGTGGCAACGGTCAAGTCTGGTCAATGGTCACTCTTACAATGCACATACATACATGCATACATATATAAGAAGAATAGTAGTAGTTGTAGTTTTTTATGGGAGGCAACTGACAGGTAAGGTCATTTGCGCCATTAGAGATGGTTGGGAAAAGAAGGGTGGAGAGAAATCCGGCGTCGGCATTAGCCTACTCTTGTCAAAAGGCACCAAAAAAGGTCCTAAGTTTAATGTCCCATTCGACGGACGGCGTGCTTACTTAAAGTGCTCTCCACAAAACACCTCAAGTAGGGATCGGTATACCACTGAAAAATATTTGTTGCCTCCAGGATTTGAACCCGGGCCCTCTTGGAAGGAGAATAGATATGAGACAAAATACTCTTATGTACAATGAAGCTAAAAGATTAACAACTGTACTTTTGCCATCACACATAGGCTAGGTTCACACCATGCATACAATGCACTACCCATTGCTGCACTTCTTCCATAATCAAGCACCCTTCTATTTCATATTCCGTTCAAAATCATGCACTGTTAACACATCATTTACTTTTGCAATACAACTTCTCACACCATCCACATTACGTACAGAACAATATCTTAATAAGTACAATGGCATAATAATCACTGACCAATAAAGTTTATCACCCAGTGGCTACTTTACACCTATTCTTAAAACTCCTAAAATTTGATGGAAGGGGCTCAAACAAACCTCCAGGTAACTGGTTCCATTCAAGAATAGTTCTGATTTTTAAACTGTGGTTGTTTTTTCCCTTAAAGTTTGGTTTTTGTATCTCTTGCTATGTTTATGACATTTCCTACTATCAGGACTTGGCATTTTTTCTTGAAGATGTGTCTTTTTGATGCCTATCAATAGTCATGCAATAAAAACCAACAGAGAAGCAATGACGGAAGTCACTTGACTGGATTGACTGTAAAAAGCAGCTGCTAATTAAACATTCAAGATGCAACCTCAGCTTTACAGACATGGAAAATTTTCAAAAAGGTATCAAAAGACTAAAGCCTTATTAGAAGGCTCACTTTACTATGAGCCCTCACCATATTCTGATTAATAATTAGAAGACCAAGGAGGTAGATTTGACTCAATTGATTTGATTGATTGATTGACTCAACTGATTTGCATTGTCTCTTGCTCCACAACTGGCAACAATGTGTAAGGTAACTGATGCAGCAGTGATTCTAGTAATGGGTAAACATATTTTGATGGTTATGGTGCTACGAAATTCAGGGGTAGAAGCAACAAGTGACCAAATGAAGACTTATCTCTTGCAAGAAGATATGAATTAAAAGACAATACTGAGACCAGAAAACTACCTGAGAGTAATAAGAATGCCCCACCAGGAAAGGTTAAGATTTGGGTGCTTTAACCATAGTGGTACAATGGAAAGCCACAAGAGACTGAAACTTTAAAGAAATCATATATAACATGTAGGTATCAGAATCAAAACAAAGCACTTCCAATGTTAAACAAATTGGAGGGAAACAGAATAGATATCATCATAAGGGATTACAACTGGTGCCAATGTGTCTAACTGAGGTTTGAAAAAATGATTGATTTTTGAATTAGGTGGCAACTACACACAATGCACAAGGAGTGGCTTTTTAATCACAAGGCACATCCTAAAGTGTCTGACATAATGGTTGCAAACATCAACAGGAATTGTAGTGGTAGAAATGGCCATGTATTTATTAAACTACATGTATGTGTACATCACAAGACCAAGAAGGCTACAAGGCTAATCTGTTGTCAATTTTACCTGGCTGATGTCTACAGAATCATAGGGGAAATATTTGCCACTGCAGTAGACACATTCAAACTAGACAAAGATTTTGTAAAAGCATCAAAAGGAGAGCAATCTAGTGATGTAGAACTACTGTCAAACATATTCAAAGAATCAGGAGTACCTGAAGTGTGTGGTGCTCTGGCAGCAATCACAGAGTCTCATGAATTATGGCACAGGTGACATGGTCACTTGACCAGGCATGAACTTGTTAAAACAATGGTTAGCATATGGTGTGAACTTTTCTTCCAGCAGATTGGCTACCCTACGTATTTCCTGCATCCAATAAAAACAGCTAAAGATACTGTTCAAGAAATCCATGAGCTGTTGAAGGACCATTTAGAAATTAGGAAGAAGATTTCAAATTCTGACACGTGGACCTTTGAATGTAGAGTCCCATGGTGGTGCTAAGCATTTATTTTTTTGGAACATGACTTTATAAGTTAAGCCATTGATTATATTTTTTCTGTAAAGATTAAGTCGGAAAAGGATTCAGAAAATTTAAAGCTCTTGTGGAGATTAAATGAAGAACACAATGTATTTTTCCACTGTTCTTTATTTTGGTGCTACTACTTTCAACACTTCACACTTGTGTCATCATCAGGTACTGGTATTACCAAAATAAAGAACAGTGGAAAAATACATTGTGTTCTTCATTTAATTAACATTAACTTCCACAAATTTGAGCCAGAAACAATTGAATACTCTTGTGGAGACTAACCGGTGAGAATATTAAATACTTAAGAACCAACAATGGTACAATATATGCCAACAAAACCTTTGATAACTTCCTGGTTGCAAATGAAATCTACTATGACTCTACCATATAAGCTTCAACAAAATGGTATGGCAGAAGGACACATTACGTAATAAGGGAAAGGTACTTTAACCCACACAATGCTTCAAGAATCTGGGTAGTTAATATAGAGCCACTATGAGTATTGCCATCTTTAAAAAAATATATCCTGATGAAGACATTGAACACGGTCCAGACCAGAACAAGCACACACTGAAGGTAAGGTGATTTTAAGTCTTGCATACCCATTTGGTTCTACAGCATATGTTCACATCCCAATGGACAAAACTTCAATCCAAAAGCTGAATGTTATGGGGTACAGCACAAAAACAAAAGTTTACAAGCTACATCGATCATCAGAATAAGAAGATAATAATTGTCAAAGATGTTGTCTTTATTGAAGATAAGTGCAACTAAAAATTGAGCAGATGAAGTCAACAGAATTTCATCCGAAATACAGAAGAAGAAAAGTCAGATAATGGTGAAAATTCTGACAGAGAGACCAGGGATATAACTGAGAGTGCAGCTATGGTTTAACCAGCCCATACAGCTGAAGTATTTTACTCAGGTGAGAATTCATTAAAAAAAATAGTGCAGCAAGCCATCAAGGAAGAACCATAATGCATGCACTCCCTAAAGCATTATGCTGCTGGAGAACTTGCAGAATGCCAAAGGTAAAATAAATGTTTGTTTAAATCCCAAAAGGGGACAATATGCTGTTGTATCTACAAACAGTGCATCTTTAGAAACGAGGACTTAACGCAAAAATATTAATTTGAATATAGTAAACACCTTTTTTAAGTGGTATGCAGCTCCACTATAAGAATTTTGACTGCTTTGGCTGTAGAACTGAATCTGAGCACATACCATTTTGATGTAAAACTGCCTTATTTCATGATAAGCAGAATAAGAAAATTAATATGAAGCAACCTTAATGTTTCATAGTTAAAGGCATGGGGAGCAAACATGTTTGGGTTAATAAGGTACATATGGGTTTTCAACAGTCTTCCATGAAGGGATATGAGAAAACAATGTTTTAATAGAAATGGGTGCAGTTCAGGATGAACCATGTGTATATTATAAAATTGTTAATGATTTTGAGATTATAACTGCATTCCACATGTCCCTGCGGCAGCTTGTAAGGCATTATGTGAATGGAGATATATATAATTATCCTCTTACTGTTTACAAAGAACTCAAGAGTGAAACAAAGAACAAATAAAAGTCTGATGACAACAGTTGAAATGAATGGCTAAAAATTTTCTCAGGCTAAGAATCAGAAGGAAATATGGTGACATTTATGTAGACCAAAAGCAATATATTGAGTGTATACTGGAAGGGTTTAACACAATGAATTGTCAATCTATAAGCTTCAATAAAATGCAGCAAGAAGTTGGTTAAACCTAAAGGTGATGTGAGATCACAAGACCTGCCTTATCAACAAATAGTAGGAATTTAGTAGATTACAGCAACCCTGGCATTGCTCATGTAGTAAATACTTCTATAGTCAATGTAACACGCTATACTGCTGACCACTGAATGGAGCAGACCATGTATTCAGAAATCTTAAAGGAAGATATGTATTTGGTACTTAAAAAGATAGTTTAACGGTTTTGTATTTACTCTAGCCTGGAGCAGCTATATAGATGGAAAGTAAGGACCAACCCACTGTAGTCCAGCCAAGTATGAAGGGCAGTATAAGAAAGTATATATGACATTGATAAAAGGCATGAAAGAAGCCACATTGTATGACTTGTGGTTTGAACTGATTAAAATAATTCATAATTTGAGTCCATGATAATCAGTCAGCACAAAATATTGACAGGTACTATATGTATCACAACAAAACCAAACATATTGATTAAATGCATAATTTAGCTCTAGAAAAATTAGACAGTTTTAAAAAAGGAAATTAGTGTTGTGGATACACAGGGAATATAATCGCAGATATTTTGACAAAAGGATAATGTAAACTAAAACATAAATATACAAAGGGTATAGGATTGAAAGTATTTCCACTGTGTTTATGTCCTTCGCGAGAAAATAGATAAATTTAGGAAGTGTGTTGAAATTTTTGATCTATTTTCATAATGATGTCATTGCCAATGCTGTTTTGTTTTTACCTATTTATTTTATAAGCTCACTGTGGAGTTAGATTGACCAGAATACATTGGCATACTGACCTGAAAACATTTCTATCACTTGAGTAATTCCATTTTCTCTGATCTTGGTGCCCTAATAATTTACAACAGTAATTGAACTGACAGAAGCTATTCCTAAAAAAAAACTTTAAATGGCACGTAGAGTGTTGAGTGGAGGAAAGGGTCAATCACTATTCACTCCAATAGTCATGCACCTTTATAAGTGACAAGGGGATGCAATAACTTATTGATTTATCACATTATACACTAAGGAAATTATGCTTTATAACTGTCCTGATACCTCAATCAAATGCTTTCCTGTTGACCATTAAAGCAGCTTGTTTTCCATCATAATTGACAGCAACAATTAACTTAATCACAAAAAATACTCTTCTTGTCATCAATATGCACAAGAACAATAGATGCTTCAATTCTGTCAACTACTTCAGCAGATATGGAGTTCAATGATAGTGACATGAAAGAATTAAAGGATAAATATGAAGAAATGCAATAAATACAATTAAAATGAAGAGAATGGAAAATTATATCATGAAATATAATTGGAAAATATCTAAACCCATGATTAAAACTGGATTAAGTTTAAATTTTCCGGTCATTGTGAGACTTGCAAACTACAAAATGAAAGGATATTGAAAAAAAGAGAGAGTAAAACCTATCAGTTTTCAGCTTGAAGGTTGGTAGGATAGGTGAGGGTAGAGATCACCTCATAGAAAGCCTATGACATGTGAACCTCGCATGTTCAGGGCTGAGTTACAGTCCAACAGTTTGGTGTAGTTTTTCACAAAATCATGATACCCAGAAAATCGAGCTGCTTGCATTTTAACTGGGGATCCCAAAGCACCACCTGGATTCAAAGCTGGGATCCTTCAGCCAAAAGAACAAGGCTCTGACTAAAGTACCATGCTGCCAAGTTTTATAAAGTAAAACTTTAATTTTTTTTGGCTGGTTATGCATAAACCACTTCCTGCACTGCACACAATGGTTTTTAAATGCAACATGCCAGCAGTTGCATGGTGAAATTGAAAGACCAATGAAGCCCAAATATACCCCAATCAAACTAATAACTTAAGTGCAAACTTAGCAAAAGCGATACTTCTGTGGGATAGGGGAAGGTATAAACAATATTACCTGACGCGAAAATGGCATATGAAAGCATACGTAAAAATACTAACAAAGATTAAATTATTTAAATGAGTGGGAACTGAGAACCAATAGTTACACCGTACTTAAAAACGTTTAATATACATATTTAGGTCGATAGATTTTGCTGTATTTTAGCTGTTTTGAAACTCGTTTCAAAGTAAATAGTTACGGAGAGGAAAGCGAATAATTCAACGCGGAATGGGTGCAAGTTAAAGTTCTGCAGGCTTAGTCGAAACCGAAATAAAACAATCGACGTAAAAAATTAGAAAACATTTTACTGTATTGCTTAGTCTTGCTATCCAACAAACGCAATGAAATCTGACTTAATATATGGAATTTAAGGTTATGCAATGTAAAACGAGATTTAACGCAACAAAATAATTAAAAAATCACTAAATACATACCCAGCAATTAAAGCAGATTCAGGAACAAGTTCTCGAAGGTTGAAAGCAAGTCGGTGAGGTAAACGACTGAACAGAGGTTGATTTGCAGCTCGTACGAAAGGGCCATACGAGCCTTGAATCTGCCAGGCAAGTATACAATAACGAAATTAATTCCAGAATAGCCATAGAATTTAGCAACATATTAATTTAAACATATATACAAAATATTGCTGTCCTAGACAACATCATACTAAAGCTAGCATTTAAAAAATACACGAACAACATAGCAGTTTCATTATCATATAACTACACGAAAAATCATAATATTCACCCATAATTCGAAAATATAACACGGGAATGCGTAATTTTTAAAACAAAATGTTTAGCTACTTCATTTAGTTAACTGGCCAATAATTATTCACGCGTAACTATCTGATGCCTATCGTTTGACATATTCAACGGCTGCCCAGACAAAGAAAATTGTATCCGATCGTAAACACCAGATTTCATTGTGGTAGCTTCAAAAACATTTTAAATAAGTAAAAAATATTATTATCTACCTCTCTCTGGTACAATTTCTGAAGTAAATGCGATTTCCGTTTCTTATTATAATTTAAAGGTTTTCTTTTCGATGAGGAACAAGGCTCCATGTTCGGCGACTTTGTTGCGCCTCTCGGACTTCACCTTCGTCTGCTCAGGAATCGAGATACATTGACAAATGAGTAACGAAATGATTGAAAATAGTAATTGTTGTAAGCAATCGTACTAATTGTATGGCTAATATTTTGTGTAATGGTGCTGCTGCTATTTAATTTTTGATTATCTCTTTAAAATTTACAATCGTAGCATGAAAATATTCTGAAAAACACTATGACGGAATGTTTTCCCGTTGTGTACATACACTGAGTAACCGATAACAACACATGTAATATGGATTTTGAACGGTTCAAACTATACTAATAGCACTGTTTAGATGATGCTATATGTAAAAATATACGGAATATCAATGGAAATAGTCAAACCTATGTATTACCACTCAATAACAACAGGGGTCAATATATTCTATTACAAAGCTACCAATGGTTTGGCAAGACGAGTGTTGGCATGATAATAAAGTATTTATAGAAATACTTACAATCCAGAACAAAAAAAACTTTAAAATATATTTCCTTGCATCATATATAATTGTTAATACTGTCATTCTGCGGAAGAGTTATAATGTTTATTGTGATGAAAAACCACCAAAGAAAAGCCGTATACGATTAATTTTATTGAATATTGAAAATTTCACGAACACAAAAATTACTTGTAAAATATGTCAGATCTGGGCAATTTTCACATGGAGTATTTGTTTTAATTACGGTTTGCAGTTGGCGCCATTGTGTAGCTTGCTGCCATCTACAGCGTGAACACAACACCAACACTTGGGAGCAAGAGTTTTGAGTGTGGCCGCGCTGGCGTCGAACGCGGCGTGTGGGGGAAGTCGCTGACCAGGGTGTGTGGAAGTAAGGGTACGGTAATGAGTATTAAGCTGGATTTGTACATCGGAATTTTGAAAAGCGTTCGGGAAGAAATTGTGTTGTAAAATACCTATGAATTTGTTTCCACCTGGACGGAAAAAATCATCATCGAAGAAAATTTTTGCGGCGCTGTTACCGCATAACAACATAATTCTCCCGTTCTGTGATACCTTAACGCCAAGTCGGAGCGCGGAATTGGTGGAGTTTCAAAGACGAAGCAGTCGTTGACCTTTACATCAGTAGCTGGGCACTTGAGTAGTGTGTATTCTGCAGGAAAGGTTCAGGTCTCGAAAAGTGACGGTGGCACCACGAAGAGTGAGTGTAGGCGAGCAAACTACTCGCTAGAAGCAGAGGAGCCCCGGTGGCCTCCCCTCCCCGCAATCTACATTCCCTGATCGATCAAAGTGTTGGCTGGCGGGTTGCGTGGCGAGGGTTGGGGGCAAGGAGCCGTTCGAGGGCAGAGAGGGGAGGCGAAGAGGGGAAAAAGCCTGGGGGGTGGCAGAGGGCACGGCCGGGGAAAGGAAGACCTCCCCGCCAGTGTCTCGTGAACCATCCGGCGACACTTTCGCGACAAGAGAAAACGCTGGTTACGGCCGTCGGCCTAAAACAGTTTCTGTGCATAGTGAACTTTTTTTTTAACTTTCCGTCCCGGGAGCTTGAAGAGGATAAACAAGGACTGAAAGGATTTTCGCGAGGAAGCTACGGAACCTGTCCTATTGGATATTCGAGTGGTTATTTTTTATTTTCACCCCTCCCCCCTCGTATTCGGTCGATTTCATCCCCCCCGCATTGAGGGAGGAAAGAATCACTACGGAGAGATAAGTAGTGTGACCAGTGAGAGTGTGTTGTTTCGCCCGAAAGACCCATCGGAATTCCTTGCAAACGACGAACGAGAAGGCAGTAGTGAACGCCCCCTTTCGACTGCCCGTGTAGACCCGAGTCTTCCGCCGTCCGCGTGAACGCACGTGCCTGCACTCCCCGAGAGAAGTCTCAACCTCCTCCGGTCGCCGCCGAGCAGACGGCGCCGCTTGACCCCGTATACGGTCGGGATGCCCCGAGGCGCCGGGGTGGCCTGCGCAGCGCCGCGGGCATCGCGCCGCGCGCCGGCTACCCTCCTGCCCCGCTGCCCCTCGCTCGCACCCCAGGGCCGCCGCCTCTTATCTCCTACCGGCCAGAAAAACTCCTTCGCCTCGGCTTCTCTTGCCGATTAGTCGGGATGAGAGCAATACGGTACGTTTATGCTTAAAAATATGGTACAGTTAAATGGGGCCCCGTCTCTGCCACCGAGTCGCCCTTGTCCGCTGGGAAAACATTTCCTCTCCCTTTGGAGCAAGGGGGATGAAAACTTGGAACAGCGCGTTTCAGATCAAATCTTTGATTTGCCAAAGGGGGACGGTTTCGGGACGGAAATTGCTTTTGAGAGAAGCGGTGATTCGCAATCTCCAGCAGATTGATCCCTCCCATCCTTTCCTCTCTGATACGATAGCTATCTGGTTTGTTACTTCATCTGGCATTTTATTTTGAAAGGGATGGCTATTTTGGTTCACAGTAGGCTCATGCTTGAGGCTTAAATGGCGTTTCTGACCACGCAGCGATTTAGGGATCGCAATTTTCAATTGAAATCTGTTTTGCTACCTAGATATTTTTAAAAATACTGTCCCTTATTCAGTTAGGTTATATCTGTTGGAACACCAAATTAATATTTTATCTTCAAATGGAATAAATGTTTTGCAGTTCAAATCAAATGCCTACTCATGCTACTGAAATAATGTATTTTGTATTCAAGAAGAATTTCGTGGCAGGAGACACGTTGGGAAGAGAACAATTTTGCATTCTCTGAGGTGAAGAAGTATTTTTTTCTTTTTCTTGTCCATGTAATGGATCTCATCCCACAAAAAACGGCCAACCATCTCAAGTTATAAGTATGCTTGTGCCAATTGAAGGAAACTCGGCGATTGTACTCACATTTATTTATTGCTAGATTTGCTGGATAGTTTACCGTTCCAGGTTAAATAAATGTCTACGGCTTCGAAATATTTTCCTCGACAATTTCATATATTTATTATTTTCGCAATTTAGTGAGATTAACACTTTTTTAGATTGTTCATGCTTTCTGGATATGTAATACTCTTTAGGAATCTCATCTTTTCCGAGGACTAATATAACTTTATTTTTCTAAATTTAGATAAATTAAAAAAGAAATGGTTACCCCTTTCTATAAGTAAAATAATACTTTTGACAATGAGGGCATTAGGAAATCTGGGAATGATTTGTTATGCTATTTAAAAAAAGCGTACGGTCTATTAGGAGAGTCATTTAGCCGAAAAAATATTTGTTTATTCGTCCATTCCATATTTAGGATTCGGTAGAGTGTCACTTCATTCCAAATTGACTCTCGTTATCTTCCTTCTCTTTATTGCCATGGTGATGAATGTTCCAAGGAAGAAGCTGAAATATGTGCATCCCAGTACCTAAATGATGACCAAAACATAAATATGGCTACCAAAGATAAGGACAATAAATACTCCTCTGCTAAAAATAATGCAAAATTCATGTCTATGAATTCATTAAGAATAAAAATTTTGAATTTTACCATTACCAAATAATGAAAAAGCACTTCGCCCCCCATAGATGATGCAGTTCAAATGATAGAATAAAAGGAACAGTATTTTCCGTCACCTCCAGATTTTCACGCTCACCTTTTCCTATGGTCCAATATCTCTTTTTTTTAGTGGGGATTTATTCCACCACCGTTGTTTTCATCATAATATTTTCTTCCATTTGGCTTATTCCAATTTTTTTTTATTTATTCTTCAGTTTTATATCTTCTCTGCTTGAAAACTCCTTGAATTTTGTTGTTTCCAACTCAGTCTCTTAAAGATTTGTTTTTGTATAGTTTAAAGCGTTTCGTTCAATTTTTTCTCCACAAAGCGTCGTACGACCTCTATATACGCTCTTATTTCTGCTGTATATTATGCTAACCTGAATTTGTGCTCTTATGTGTATGTTTATCCAGAAAAAGTCTTTTAAGCACCATAAAAAAAAAATATTTGTTTGATCTCATGCCGCTTCATTTGAGCTTCCGGATCATTTGTCTCTGCGGAATATTTCTTTTCAGCTAACAGTACGGCATTTTTAGCTCAGTTGGTAACTTTTATCACTTATTACCCGTGTTTTAACGTCTTCTTGCTTTTCTTCTGTTAAATATTTTATTTATGATAAAGATGAGCAGCATGGGACCAAGTGAACCCCTTTGTCTTATATCTTTTTCAACTAGTATATCTCTATTGAATATGGTTAGATTTTTATTCATGCTATATTATTAGTATGTGTTCTGGACCACTGTTATTGCTTCTATGAACATCTGTATAGTGTATAATGTGTGAATGATACCAAAGGAGACTTCTTCAATACATTCTTGTTAAAGCAGGATGTTCTCCTGATATATTTTTTCCGTCAATGATGATTTTTTATGAATAGACGAGATACGATTATATTATACGTTAATACACGTACTACATGATTTTATACGGTAAAGTCATCTTAGTTGAATTTTATGTGTGTCTGCATATTTTATTTTTGTAATACTATCGTGATGAACCGTAAAATTATTATATTTAATTCTTTTCTTCTGTTTTCTGAAGTTTTTGTGTTTCAGGAATGAATTTTGGTCCATCTTTACATTCAGCTGATGATGTTTATGTCGGAAAGTTAACTGTATTTTGGCAGGACACAGCTCCATTGTAAAAATGTTAATAATGGGGAAATTTAATTGTGATCAAGTATATTCGATTTAAGGAAGATTTTGGACAGTTTCTGAAAATTATCACACAAAAACTATAGCTGAGAAGTGCTGTCAAAGTCTATGAGTTGAATAAATGAAGTTGACTTAAAAAAGCACTTCCTCATATAGTATTCTCACTCTAACCCTCATTATTTCTTTCTACGTAAATTATTCTACGTCTGACTATTTCTAAAATCCAATTTTTGTACATTCATCTCTCTCCAATATTTCTTCATTTCACTAATTGATCTATCAGTTGTGTTTTTCTCCTTTCTCTCCATTCTTACTCTATCCAATTTCCAAATCAAGAATATTGGACTTTTGCTGTCATTAAATTTTTAATATTTAGTCTTGGAGTTTCAAAAACAACGCTTCCAGTCGAATTCGGCTAAGTCCTTTGGTATAAACTTACACTAAAACGTTTTATATATTGTTCACTTTAATTTTGAATGGGGTAAACTAATTTATAAGATATGTACACATTAAATTATGCGTTTTAGCATTATTTCAACAGTTAACATTAATTCGAAGACAAATTTTTTCTGCATAGCAAAAATTAGTATGAACAATGAAAATTGCCAAAAAAATCGAAATTGACTCTGAATCACATTGTGTAAGAATAATGAAAGGAAATATTTTTTCGTACGAAAGAATAAAATCGGAAATCACGATTTAATAATATTTAAAGTATTTATTATATACTTTGGAAATATGGTAGTCCAGTGGGTAGAGCGTTGGACTACTGACTGGAGAATCCGAGTTTGATTACCGCGTACGCCTCTGAGCACCCTCAGCTTCACCCAGGCAGTGTAATTTTTTGGGTACCAGATATTCGCGGGAAACCATAGATGGCACAATAATTGCCTCCAATGTATGAATTTCACATGCCGTTGGATGTAATACTAGGTGAGCTCTACCCACGATTATTAAATCGGCCTTTGGGTTGACAATTGCAGTTCTACAGGATTATATGACTAAAAACGAACCAATGTGACAACATGAAATATTTGATTGTATACGGATTGATAAAATTTTCAACACTTTTGGTAGCAATAACTCATTATAATAGTTTAGTAATGTAACAAATTTGTTATAGCATCATGGGTGAGTGATATTTGAGTTTATGACTGAAGACTGATATTCGTTCTACCATTATTTGTCAAACCCTTGACATACTTTTCTTTAATAGGTTTTCTAAGATGCGAGGTAGTTTTTTGCCAGCTCCTGACAAATCTTATGGCCTTCAAAAGGAATAAACTTAAGCATCTTTCGTCTTAAACTTTTCCTCGCTTTGCTCCCAATATGTTCCACTTCCCATTATTTCTCCTGATCTTTTCAAACCATCTTTCTCTGGTTGCCAAAATGTCTTTTGTCTATCTTCACCTTCAGCATCTCACTGCATAGTCATCCATTTGTTTTGCATTCTTCGTTGTTTCATAAAAGGCTGGCAGGGCGCTTAGGTTGCACTATTTAGGTATACATAAAAGAGAATTTTTCACAACAAATTCCTTCCTCCTTCTAAAATTCCTAATACGTTTTTGTCTGCCCCTCGCTTTTTCTTATTTTCTCATATCCTTCTCTATATTCATAATTCATAAGCATCCGATATATCCATCCATTTTTCCTTTAAGGAAAAAGTTTCCGAGCCCCATATTAAAATTCTTGACTGATCTTTTTTTACGTCACTATTCAGAATCTTGATCGCTCATTCACTTTTTTTATTCAGTGCCTATTTTTGTCCGAAAAGTACGGAAAATATTTAAGTTGGGTCATGCCCTCCTACTTGATTTTTCACTTTGACACGCTCCTTACTGAGGCCATCATTATTTTTGTTTTATTGTGATTACTGTCTTCTATTATTTTTGAAGTAGTAGTGTATTTTCTTATTCTTATTGTTGCTGTCGTCTTTTAATTACCATGTCTCTATTTTTAATAGCTCTGACTAATTCAGCTCTTCACCTACTTTCATTTCCTCTTCCAGCCATTCTCCCACTCCTACCGTTTCCGCGATAGATAAGCTAGGATAGCGGGTGACAACCCTATCATAACAGAGAACCCTGCCTCTTTCCCATTCTTATCTCTTCCGATTTCAATCCACCGTCCATTATCATAACTTGATCCCGATTAGTACTCCCTATTAATGTTAAACTTTCCGATAATACATCTTTTAAGTTTGCTCTTACACGTGTTATATAGTATTTTGAATAGTTCTCTTGACTTTTTTCTATCTACTTTGTCAAAAGTCATTCCCCAATCAACCAACTAAAAAATACGACTTTATTAAAACCATATTACTCTCCATTCATTTTCCTCGACTTTAAATGCTTCTAATGTTTTTTTCCCTTCTCACATCCAATTGGTCTTCTCTTAAGTTAATGTTTTACATTTTTCCTTTCATCCTTGTCGAAATTTAATGTTACTTATGCTTCATTCTCAAACTTTTTTCCTCATAGAACTTCCATCCAACGTTCCACGGGATTTCCAATAGTGTGACGAAGTTTTAGCGGTACATTGTTCTGGAATATTTTAGTAACTGAAGGAATTTTATATATTCTATGTGCCATATTCTTCTCCAGAATTGCTTTTTCTGTCTCAAAATCTAATATTTCTGGAACCAAGCCATCCTAATCCTCGTCGCATTCTTGGCATTTATCTATGAGTTCCGGCCCTGTGTGTTTTCCATAAATTTTCTCAATGCATTTACTCTAAATAATTTAAATCTATTATGGCTAATCAATCAAGTTTTCATCTTAAATCTTATAGTTTGAATAATTTTTGTAGTCACATTCCCTTACTATTTTTTCACCTTTCTGTTTCGTAGCTATTCTTTTACCTATCTGAAAATCATTCGTAACTTTACATCACTTTAAATACCATGTATATGTATTTATTCATATTCCTCTGAATCATGTACGTTCTACTCGGCACACGTCACATTGCCTGAGTTGAGCCCCGTATCGAAGTGTCGAGGCGTATTCCTGCGATGTGAAGCGGCATGCTTTGGTTTATTTTTCACGTGGTCGCATTCTGTTGTACGAGTGGTGCCCTGACACCCCCCGCCATTGCAATTTAATAGATCTACATGACAATTGTTTTGCAAAATCAGTGGCAATGTTCTCTCTTTTCTTCAGTAATTCAAGGGTTTTAAATGTTCATCGTGTTTGTCTATCTAATATTTCCTCTACATTTCTCCTGTTTCCTTCTCCAACATTTCCATTTTGGTCCCCAGGTTTTTATAATAATTGCAAATGGTATCTATCGATTCCTCACACTCAATCGGTTTTATACAGTTTATAGCCTTCTACAATTAAATTCTCTCCCCACATTTCTTCCTTATTATGTTGACCTCTCGACATTCTATTTTTTAATGTATCGACCAGAATAGATCAGATTAGTTCTCGTTATAAACGTGATTTAGAATAATGAAAACTCATTACGAGTTGCGTGGTTTCATGGTGTTTCCCTGGAGGCAAGGAAAACCTTTAGTAATCGAAAGGAGTATGAATGCAGAATTTTGAAATAAAAAGTGCTGAGAGAAACTTGGAGCGCTCCTTTCTTTCCTTTCCTCTCAGCTTCCAAATGGAGGGCGGGTGGAGGGGCATAAAAGCGCCTTCCGCCGATCCCGGCACATGCCTTGACCGAAAGTTTCCTATTTAATTTCTGGTCCAAATGTTTCTTTTTCGTACTTATCAGTTCTTTAAACACACATTTCACTTAATAAAAGCTGTGATACATGTTTCATACTTTAAGTACACAAGAGTTATTCTGCATTTTGGAATTTAATCTAAATATCTCTTAACGTTTAACATTTTATTATTTGGAGTATATTGACTAATTTTTGCATTTCAGTATTAAAATTATGTATCATTGTTGTAGCATATTAAGTTTTCAGTATTAGTAGACTATCAATTTTGAAGATAGTGGTCCAGTTTCTCCGTTTTCATGCTATTCTGATTTATTTCACCTTAATTTTTTGTTGAGGGTTATTATTAGGATCCAGACATGAAATTATATTATTTTATTCATTAAAATTGAAGAGGTAAATTTACCAAATACTTTTTCTGATCCAGTGACCAGATTTTTGTGCCATAAGTAGGTACTGAAGGCAGATACTAACCTAAATTAAATTCACCGGACAAATTGGTATATAATAGAGGTTTATAGAACTTGAAGAGGAAAGAAACGGATGGAATAAACCGTTGAATATTACTGAAGATTTTTGGATTATTCTGATGACAAAATCGATTTAAAATAAAATGGCGTTTTTTTGTTTATTTACATATAGATATAACTACTCTCCTTTTATGGGCTAAATAACAGACGAATTGTCTGCAAATCATTGTAAAGTTGTGTACCGCAGAAATGGAAAATTAAGTCGAAGAGCGTAAAAAATATATTTTATGAGCATGGAACCATAGTAAAATCTTCGAAGCTATCAGATGTAATCAAAATCGATAATATCAAATAAAATAAAAATTAATAATTTCTGTTGGAAGAGCAATTGTTTAATGAAATATTAATATAAAATACTTGGATTTAAATTGTGTGCTTGAATCAATGACTATGCTGAGGCAGGAGAACAGGAATGACTATTTCAGACTCATTTACCTATACCTGCGTTTTGGTATCCATTTATGTGTAAACTATTGCATTAGTGCGTACATTGATACCTTGTGTACGATGAGAAATGTAGTGGAGGCGAAGCACATCAACTCAATGAAACTAATATAAGTGATGTAGAGCACCCAATGTTGTAGCATTAGAAATGTTCTTTAGTAATTTAATACCGATTTTTAATGTAATTACGCGCCATTGGGATTGATGTGCTATTTATTAATTAAAATTGACCATTTTTTGTCCAGAACTATTAGGATGGAGCTGAATATTACCGTTAAAACCTGGTAAAATTCGTAATTATTCCTTTGCTTGACTCATTTTGTTCACACATGTTCAAAATTTTTCTTGCATGAGGAATATTTATAATCATTCCGTAATTTTAGGTGAATACCATTCTATTTGTTTTCTTTTATTTTAAATTTATCAAGTACCAATGCTATGATGTTTTTATCGTTTTTGGCTCACTAAATTGAAGCAATCTGACTAAATAAAAGCGTTATTTCCATCTCCTATGATAAAGTCTCAATATTTTTCCTTATTTTTGTAATCGGCAGTGATGAAGTTTCATTTCTGAGAATATTTGCCATTATAATTATTATTTTATCTAAAGTACTCCACTTATTCCATCTAAAATATTGAAAATGTATACCCTTTGCCCTCAATGCTAAAATAAACTACCCTGATGGCATCTTCGATCATGAGAATTCCTTCCTTTACAGAGTAAAATGTTTCCAGGGTGATTTCGCTATTCCGGTAGTTACGTCCTAATGCCCAGCAAATCCCAGTTGAGGCACTTCTTACTTGCAGCGGAGAGGAGCAGTGCGATGACATGAATAACATCTGTTTCCGTAATTGACTCGGGGTCGCTTTGCGTACTTCTCGTGGAGGAGATTGGTGGCAGAAAACGGGCGCTGAAATGAAACCCTGGAAACTGAGGAATTGGAGCGGAACGATTTACAGTTGTTAGAAAAGGTCTAGTCGTTAAACTACGGGCGAGAAAAATGGTTTCTATAGCATGTCGAAGGGTCATTTTCTGTGGCCTGTCATCTCAGCTATGAGTAGTAAAAGTGGAGAGTTCTCCGAGCGCCTTTTGCAAATCCCTCGGAGCACACACTCAAATATGTTTCTTATGGAGATATTTTTTCTTCTTGTTCTTACTGGTCTCGGTCGATTTTTCATAATTCTGCCAAAACCATTTCTGCTACAGATTTTAGTTAGCTTGTTGGGACAATAAGGTGGAAAATACTTTTGTTGGCATATTAGCTCCAATTTCCAAATACCACATGCAAGAATAAATTCAACAGTAAGTTTGAGTTAAAACAAGTTTAATTTTTTAAACTATAAAATAAAATCGGTCTTAATTTCCCACTTATGAGAAATGTTGCGTATCATATTATGTCAAATAAGTATTAAAGAAACATTATCAACGACTCATCACCAAACTATATCACTCTACGTAGGATTTTTCATTTCATTATCAGGTCAAATAAGTGTATTACAATAAATTACGGTGCAAAAGTCGGTTGGTTACAAAACAGGTCACGAATAAGTAAACTAGGTTTTTCAAACTTTAATTTTGTTATTTATTTCTTTTTTTTATGTGATCAAAAATTCACTAAATTGGTCCAGAATGACTTTTTTATTCAATTAAAAGGATGGCGTTTTCATATCTATTCTTGTCTTCATCTATTAATTTTATCCTGTCCTTTATTTGACGCTTTCAACTCCCTTGCCTCATTCTTTTAATTTACTTTAAAGGAAAATAGAACGTACCTGTATGCGAAGAAACATTAAAATTCGGGTGGTTACGGAATAAGGTAACTTTCGATGCCGTAGTAAATCGTAAGTAATGTTATGCCTAAGAATAAATTTGCTATTTAAGAAATAAAGTTAGCTGTGTTATTTTTTGACTATTTCGTCGATGGCATTGTAAAGCTATCAAGTGTATGGAAATGCTTTTATGTCATATCATTATAATGGCCTTACATTTTTATGTTTATTGTTTTTTTAATTGTATTCGATAAGACCACTTTTTAAACAAATTCAGGTAACGCAAAAATTATAACCAATCTACGGAAGTAAATATATGTTTACGCTTATTGAATCATTCGTTTTAGAGTCTGTGCATTTTATTTTCAATTTTAGGGGGTTTTCTTAATACTAGTATGTAATATCAACTTGAATAAACAGTCCCGGTAACTCGGGATGACCTCAGCTTGATTCCTCTTCCCCAGACATGCCTACAATTTCATAGTTTTCTTTCCTATCTATTTATTTCACTTTCTTCGTCCTTATTTACGCTCAAGCTTTAAAATTCTTCAATCTTAAACCTATTAACTTGCTTTAAAGGCCATGTTTTCGAGTGGTACAAAGCCACACGCTCCATACCAAAGTTTTCTCTAGTCTTTTCTTAACGTTCTTACTTTACATCACTGTCATAAGTTCTCTCATTCTTGTGAAAGCCTCTTTATCCAACGCAATACTTCTTACCTTCATACTACATGGACCACATTGGCACCAGACACAATATACGTAAACTATTCCACCTCCTCTATATGTTGCTCTCCTATTTTAACACTTTGCTTTTCTTTCTCTCTCGAAATGCTAACATTAATTTTACTTACGAGTACATCGATTCTCAGCCCATACCTATTTCACTGACTTCTGAATGAGCTCAGTAAAGTTTGCTTGCAACCTTTTGAATTACTGGCTAACTTTAACATTGCATGAAAGAAATTTAGAAAGCTGTAAACTAAGCTGTAGGAATGGTAAATAGGAAAACCACGAATGACAGATGAGATAGATAGACGAGAGAAGGAAATTGAAGATTGAAAACACAGATACACGTGAAGAAAATGTCCAAAAATTGGATAATTAACGGAGACGGGAGATTAATGGGGCGAAAGAAGCGTGTTGGAAGACGTAGTGCAAGGATATGGAAAGTTCGCACAGGAACAGTAAAATTGTTGCCCTGTGGAGAAATGTGGAAGCGCTAGCAGGAGGTGATAATAAAAATTCCTTGCAAACAGTCGAAGATAAATCAGGAGTATTATTAAGTGAACCAGATTCGAGAGAGATTTGGGAAGAATGTTTGGGGAACAATATTGTAATGACATAAGGCCAGTAAGAATAGATATAGAGAATATGATGTAATTTTGGTAGCTTAGGTCCAAGCATGGATGATTACGAGATAGAAAGGGCATTGAGGAACTTGAAATAAAATAAAGTCATAGTGGTAGATAACGTTTCCGCGGAACCCGTACATGATCAAAACGTAGAAGGAAGAGTTTTACGGGGCTTATGAGTTTTTATGGACTAAGTCGTAGGGAGGAACTGGGCCGGAAGATATCGTGAGATCAGCGTTAGTTTCCATTCCAATAAAGGGAAATGCACCCATATGTAATGACTATAGAACAGACTTTGCACGTAGCTAAAGTGGTACTCAGAATCATAAAATGATGGAGAGGAAGGCAAATGATTACCAACGGGTTCATTGATGTATAACGTGATTTTTTCTACGCGGAAACATGGTCGTTGAGCAAGATAATATGCGTATATTGGAGACTTTTGGAATGTGGGTGTGGAGAAGGATGGAAATGTGAAATGAACAGCAAGGGAAACGAAAGAGCATCCTGAGGGGGGGGGTGTAGACCTCTCTTCAATTCTACACACTCCCTTCTTTTCTCCATTCCTTCCAACATACCTACTCCTGTTCCCACATTTATTTGCTTGCTAATGGTTCTCCTTTCACAATTCACCAAATCCCATCGCCGATAAAAACACACTGCGTCCATCTGCCCTGCCCTTTATGGATTTCTCCCAATAACTCCCCCTTTTTCCCCAATCATGCCTAGCACTTCCTCGTTTTGTTTCCCTTGCGTTCATTTGACCTTCTCCATCATGCTCCACACTCACATTTTGAAAGCCTACAATCTACGCCTATCGTTTTGCTTCAACGACCACGTTTCCGAGCCCTAAAAAACCACGCTCCAAATGAGTTTTATCGAGCCTTTTCTTGATATCCTTATTATACGTCCCTGTCATGAATTCCCTCCTTGTAAAAGCTTCTGTTCTTAACGCAATTCTTCTTATGTCCATACTAATTTGACTATTGGGACCCAAAACACTTATGAGATAGTAAATTAGGGTTAAACTATTTATAACTAAACTATAAATAAACTATTACCTGTTCAAGTTTTTGGACTCCCATTTTAATATATAATTTAGCTCTTATCTTTCTCGAAAACTGCTTAACATTTGGTGTGTTAGCATTAATTCTCAACCTATATCTCTTGTACTGACTTCCAATACCCTCAGCAAAGCAACAGCTTGTCTGACTGGCAAGCTAAAACTTGATAATCCGCACACCTAATTGATTTTATGAATTGTACACCGATTTTCATTCCTAGATCCAGTTCTTTCTATGCTTCTTCAACCCTGTATGTTGAAAAGTACAGGTGATAATGGACGTATCCATCAGACCCCTCTTCTTAACGCTGACCATCTCGGCTCTTCAACCTCCCCTCGGACTAAATAGTCTGAGAAATGTACAATTTTAAAGTGGTGGCTAATAGAGAGGAGCAGAGCATACCAAAAGGATTTGTTTTTATATTTCGTAGATTTCGTGAAAGCGTTAGTGTCAGCAGTAAACCTCTGGATGAAAATCGATTTGAACAAATAAAAGTTTTGTGGTTTTCGAGAAAGAGGAAAGCTAATACAAACCATTAGATAGGAGGGAATAAACTAGAGCAGGTGGAACAATTTATCTATCTCCGAAGTGTTTTGGAGAAGAATTATTACATTGGACAAGTAAGATTTCCCGAGGAGGAGGAAACTGATGAGTAGAACGCTCAAAAAGTATGTAATGAAAAGCCTCATTAAAACTTTGACATGGATCGTGGTATTTTACGGCGCAGAAGCGTTATTATCGATTGCAAGATGATAAGCTTAGATTGGAAGCTTAAGAAATGTGGGTGTGGGGAAGAATTGTAAGGTGGGCAGAAAGTTAAATAAACGAGGAAGTGCTAGGAAGGGTGGTGGAGGAGAGGGGAATGTTGGAGGAAATCTAAAGGAGGCTGGAAAGATGGATGCAGAGTATTTTAATTGGCAATTGGATGTTGAAGGTTATGAAAGAGTTCAACAGGCGAAGAAGGGTTAGCATTGGGTTCGAATATTGGACGCAATGAAGGAAAGAAGGAGAATCAAGTAAATGTATCGTTATTATTGCTGTATAGTCCTTCCAAGACATACCGTTACCCGTAAAATACCTGATAAATAATAACTGCTGTGGCGTCACGCGTGCTCTTCTTTTCCTGAACCCCAACTGATTATTCCCTAACTCATCGGTTACCCTTCTCTTCTCTCCACCTTCATGAAAATGATCTCGAGAACCCTTACCTCCGTGTGAAAGCAAACTTATTGTTCTGAAGTATTTACATATAACTGCCTTTCGGTTTTTTGGGATAGGAATTAAAACTGATCCGACAAAATCTTCTGGCCAAGTTTCTCCCTCATAAATGCTTAAGACTAAGTCCATAAAAGCTGTTCCTTCCACGTTTTCCTGATGCAGTTTCGCGGGTATCTACCCTCATGGTCTTATTTGATTTTAATTCGCTTAGTGCCCTTTCTATCACGCAATCATGTATGCTTGGAGCTAAGCTATTTACAGTGACGTCTTTTACTTTTTTCATATTATAGCTAGCTGGCATAATGTCTTTGCCATATTGTTCCCTTATTCATTCTTTCCAAATCTCTCGAATCTGGTTAATTAATAATAATACTCCTGATTTATCTTTGATTATTTGCACTTAATATTTGTAATTACTTCCTGCCAGTGCTTCCGCCTTCCTCAACAGTGCACCAGTTTCACCATTCCTCTGCAAACTTTCCATATCCTTGCGCTGCATCTTCCGACACGCTTCTTTCGCCCCATTAATCTCCCGTCTCAGTTTATTATTCAATTCTTGGAAATGTTCACCACGTAAATCTGCGTTTACAATCTTCAATTTCCTTTTCTCGTCTATCTTTCTAATCATCTCGTCTTTGATCCATGGTTTTGATGTCCTTTTCCTATTTAGTGTTCCTATAAGTCCATTTTAAGCTGTCGATGTCTTTGTTTCTTGTTTTGCCCTCTTGAATCTCAAGTTATAACTTTAATAGCACGAAATTATGTTCCGAATCCACGTCTACTATCGAGGGAATGTGTGGTATAATAACTTACTATGATACAGGTATTGTCAAAGTCATAATTCTTTGAATTCCCGGGTATTTTTCAAATCTTTATACACCTATTTTGGTGTTTATATATATTGCTTGTTATGTTTGAGCCCAGTTAGAGATCTATAGCTTTCTCTCCAAAGATATTCTTCTTGCTAAACCATAGTGCCGAACTTGTTATCATCTATCCTTCCATCAGCTGTCGCTTACCCATCCCCCATCATTATAAATGCTTCCTAGTAAGAATGACCACAATTATTTCTTCTGATTGATTGTATATCCTGTCGACACAAGATTAAAATCTTCTTTTCCCAGAGGAGGGTGGTTTGGCGACCGAAAATTTGGAATACGTGTGAGTTTTCCTTTGTGTGTGTTTCTCTGTTTGTTTGCTTTGCTTCTCTGTTTTCTTTGTTGTCTGTTTTGCTAGCGCCCTCGCTCTTCCGTTGAAATTATTATTCATGTCCATGCATACGTACACACATACACACACAAACTAGGTCTGTCCAACCTTAGTCGAAGTGCTCCCCTCGGGACATCACACACTTATCCTGGTGTCTCTTTTACTTTTCAAAACAATTGGAGAAGTCCTTGTTCAAAATGATCAGGGAAGACTGAGCTTTTGTTTCAAGGTCATATCCGTAGATCCATGGCTCATCTCCAGTTATTTTTTAGAAAACCTGGGTCATCGTTTGTGTTTAGGAGCAAGTCCTCTAAAACTGGAGCACGAAATCCATGGCGTTGGTGAGGTAAAAGAGCATTCCACGAGGCAACCAATGACCATTACGAAAAATGACTTATCCGATTGTTTCGGAAAGTGGAAGAGACGGTGGGATAAGTGTGTGAGGTCCTAAGGGGTATACCTCAAAGGGAACTAAGACCACATTCTTCTACGTAGGCTTTTTTCTTAAAATATTGTATGGCTGGATATCTTCTGGACAGACATCGTGTTTATGATACAGGGTTGGCTATTAGGCAAGCGTAGGATGGAATACAGAAAATATAAGCTAGGGTTGATTTTTTATTGATGACGGTATTCGTAAAATATTTTATAATATATTTACGTAATTTCCTGGTTGAAGCTAAACGATCATGGGGGGTCAAAATGGAACGAGGACGACCTGGAACTGATAGAACGCTAAACATTGACGAACTTTTATGGGTTTTCTTATTAAACCAGTCAATGCCAACCTTTGAAACTTCTTTACACTATTATTTTATTAGCACAAAACGCCACTGAGACATAGCCATCCACCTACCTAATATATTTTGACTTCAACTACATTCACGATAGGCTAAATTTACGTCAGGATCATATGCTCCCAGAAACTGTTAAAAAAATTATAATTGATAATTTTAAAGATACGTTTCCGATGAATCGATCACCTAAAACTTTCCTGCATATTCTTGTATTGTTTCTCCGTTGGCCAAATTAATAGTTTACTCTGAAAACTGAAGAAACAATGTCTGAGGAAAACATAAAGCAGTGGAATATGCTAAAATTCATCGAAAAAATATTTTACGGATATCCGTTTTAAATATGGTGATCAGAAGAGATATTTAAAATCTATTTAATAATCCTAATATCGGAAAATACGGAATTTCAGTTTGCATGTAATTCTTTTTAATGGAAAAATATCAAGCTACCATAAAATAAATTTTATTTAAAAAATTGGAAATTTTATGAAAACATAAACAATGAGAATTATCTGCATGACAGATACTGTTTTCATTTTCTTCCAATATTTTTGGTAAACTTTCAATTTTGACTGTGCTTTTTGGAGATACAAAGCTTTTATTACGACCATCTCTTGAGAACCTTTCTACTTCATTCTCGGTTTTCATTTACCCAAGTGTACAAATTATGTAACCGTGACCAGTGACTTAATGTGTTGCGTTTGATCAACACTGGAATGCTTTTGGACATTAATATGTAGATAGCTGTACAAAAATATGGCCTTTGCTATGAAACATCAATTTGCTATGCTTCTGGTCAGCTTGCAATTTACCGAATCCAATTGCCAATAACGGTTGCAATTGAAAATTGCTTTGGTACGACATCAGAAAACGTAACAGTGGATTGTGAAATTATATTCCTACAATGTATTAAGAGTGTTTAAAGATGATGCTTCCCAAATTAAAATAAGGTCAACGTCCGCCTTCTATGTTCGGCATCGGAGTGGCATTTAGTAACGCCGACGGAACGCCCTAATCTGCCCGACGCGACGGTGGGCTCTTCCGCCCGACTTGAAGGTCACTACTTCGGATCGAGATCCTGTGGAAACATGTTCCGTGCGTGTAAGTTTTCTCCACGAGGGTAGGAACTGCGATGAGGTAGGAAAATCTCAGTTGCATGACAGCGAGAGATAGAGAGAGAGTTTCGCGCTTTTAATATTTAACCCCCTAGGCGAGTTGTTCCCGTTTTATTTTCCCAAGTTAGTTTTGAATTTAATTACTCGGTCGGGATTGGAAGATGTGAACTGCGGCCGAGCCGCGCTATTTTTGGCGCCGTGTTGAGGCAGGCTGTTACGAGACGGCACATTAACTCGATTCGGGCGTAGAAACGTCGAGCGAGTGAGTGCTTCGTGCTGCGTCGAGTGCGGTCGAGGAGAGATGTAGGACCGGGCTTAAACATGCAAACACAAGAGCCGTCCGTTTTGCCGGCCTCCCCCCCCCCCCGACATCTCCTCCCAAGCAAAATCATTCCTACCTCCTCTAATCTCTGTTTTTTTCCTCTTTCCATATCTCCATTTTCCCGCTCCCACCGCCGCCCCGACCTCCGGTTCACTGTGCCTCAGACAGCGAGCCATCGGTCTTCCCGTTCATTCCTTGGCCCGAGATATTTCCTTCTTTTCATTTTCATTAATTCCTTCGATGAGAAAAAAAGGGCCATCTTGTTGAAGAGGGATCCCCCCGCACGGCTCCGTCCCCGCATCCAGTGTGTCCCACCCCTCGCCCCGCAAATAGGGGGTTGTGGGGGGGTAGTCTCCATCTCTCGGGGAGGGTGGTCGGGGTGGCGGTGCTCCGGCCATCGGGGGTGGGAGTTCGGGTATGTCGAAGTGGGGTTGGGGCGAGGCGTGACGGGGGAGCGGGCGAGGGGGTGGTGGGGTGGGTGCATTCGCCCGGCGCGTCCCAGCGAGGCGAAATGGACGTGCTTCCCAGTTCTTCTGACGATACGCCTTCGCGGTCCCCGCCTTCCCCGACCCTGTCCCCATGCCTTCTTTCCCCTCGCCTGAGCGCCTGCGCCGCTCGCCCTCCCCCCTCCTCCCTGCACCCTTTCCCACCCACACACACACATACTCACCCTCTCACCCCCTACTTGCACCCTTCCCTACCACCAACCCCCTCCCCAAGCGCAACCGCCACCCCCTCCGCGCCTCGACCTTTCCCTCCCCGCCCGCAAGGGCACGTCCACTCAGGCGGTTGTTAACCCTGTAGAATGGGAACGGCGTAAAGAGACGCGGATGGGCGGGGGGAGGGGGGTGGAGGAGGAGGAGGGAATGCGTTGGAGGTGGCGGCTTTGAGGAAGCATCCTGTTCCTTTCCCCCCTCCCTTCCCTCGAACCCTGTGCACCGTGCGACGGGTGGCGGGGATTTGCGGGGGGGGGGGGGGAAACGGAGAGGCTGGTGGGATCGCGGGAGAGGAGTGAGTGCATGGCGTCGGCTTTACAAGTTTCACCTCTCTTTCATCTCATCCGTTTGAAAACCTCCTCTCCGCTCCATCCTTCTCTCTCACTTCCCTTTCACCGACCCCACTTCCATCGTTCCATTCTCTTCTCTGCCTCCCTTCGCCTCATTCTCTTTCTCTCCACCCTCTCCCAGCTTTATTATGTATATCCCCTCCCATCAACTGCACGTGTTCTGTCTGCATTTCTGCGTCTTTACACGTTAAAAGTTTATCGGCACACGCTTCCAATGACTTGTGTATCAATCCTTGAAGCTCGGAATCCTTTGTTTCTGGCACCCTACGCTCGCTCGGCTGTCTTTCTCTTTTTTTTATAAACTTTATCGTGCGACAAACCAATTTTGGGGTATTTTAAAAATCTGTTAATGTCTGCCACATATTTTTCGTACCTTATCGCTGTACTGTCGTGTTACAAGAGATGAAAGCAATGAGGTTGATAGGTAATTGCAAAAATTTTGACAACGAGCTATTATTAATACTAGTTAGTTCATTCTACTTTTTTAACAGTTGAAATTAGGAGTTGATGAGTTTCTTAAATGTTGAGTGTGAATACGTCGGCTCTTACGTTCAGTCATCGGTGGCTTTGATTGTAGTAAAAACAGATTCTGAATGTTTTCTTAAAATTATCTCCATAAAATACAAGAGAATTGTGTTTATTTACACAAAAAATTTAAAATGTTTTCTGAAAAATAGGTGGAAATGTGACATTTTTGTGGTTTTCAATTTTTTCCGCGATCAAAATTTTTCAAATGGCCATTTAAATTGAGTTTCATAGTTAATTGATATAATGTACTCCGAGGGTCTAAAAAGTGAGGATTGTTAATAATATCGTCCGTACCAGATGTTACCTCGATTGGTTTGAACTTTTACCGAAGTTTGCTTTGCTTTCTTAATCCTTGGAGAGCTCCCTTCATGTAACCCTGTAACACATAATTTTCTCTATAAGAGATTCTTTACAAATGTACAGAATCTCATTTGAAACCGTTCTTTAATTTACATTTGCGATGGGCACCAAATGCCGGCAGTATGCTCTAAATATGACCTGGATAGTTAATTAAAGAAATAATTGGTATAATTCACAATATTTTCATGTGCTCTATAAGGTTGGTTTCTTTCACAAGCAAAATGAAGCGCCGCCTCAAAGTCACACCTAAAAACATCAGGTTTAATGGCGTAACAAATATGAAACGGCATCTGTACTCGTCATTTATTTTTTAATACAGTTCCCTCCAGCCCCTTTAATGAAGTCGTGTGTTTAACACTTAACATATCTGAATATTATTCTAGCTCAAATTTCCTTTGGAAGGTTGTAGGTTAAAATGACTTATGAGAAAAAAATCGAGCGATGTTCCGAGTTAATTCATTAAAGGATGCCAGTTTACTTTCTTATCGCGTTTTCCATGTTTTACTCGATGAGAAATTAAGTTCCATTTTTTTAAAGCTTTAACTCTTATCTACTTTCTCATGCCTGTATATATGTTATTTTTAATATATTACTTTCTCAATAGCAAGTATAATTGTTGATTCTTCATAGGTTGAAGCTGCGTTTCATATTTGAAGTTCCCCGAATGTATATATTCTTATTTTCCTAAAGCATCGTGGATTTATAGACTCCCAAGAATATTAAAATTTGAAGAATTTGTAATTTATTACAATAATTTCAATTATTTTTGCGCTGTATACATATGTACATGCGTATGTGTATGGGGGGTTGCGGTAGTTCAGGGGTAGAGCGTTGGACTACTGACCGGAGGCCCCGGGTGCGATTGCCGGGCACTCTCCGGGCACCTGCAGATCCACCCAAACTATGTGATTTTACGAGTACCAGATCTCAGATCTTCCTGGGAAATCATAACTGGCTTTGTAAAACTCTTATTGCTTATGTGTATATATATATATATATATTACGAGGCGTATTCTTAAATTAAGTACCGTTTGCTTATATTTAAATATTGGCGCTTCAGAACACAGTTTTCCTCCTGCAGCACCATCAACTGATTCATTGAGAAGCTATAGCAGCATTTGTTTTGTTGCAGAAGTCGTTTGCTTGTCCGTACATGCAAACAACAATGTCCGCGACAATCGTTGATCCCGCCAGCTGTGAAGTGCGTTCTGTCATACGATTCTTGTATGCAAAAGAATTGTCGGCTGCTGAAATTCATCGGGAATTGTACCTAGTTTATAAACCTACAGTTATGAGTGAAGGAAAGGTCAGACAATGGTGCTGTGATTTTAAAAATGGACGAACAATTGTCCATGACGAAGAGCGAAGTGGTAGGCCCAGTATTCTGACCGATGAAATTGTTTCGCAAGTGGAAAAAAAACTGCGATGTGATCGTCGATTGACAGTTAATGGCCTGGATGAACAATTGCCTCAACTTGGAGGTACTACTGTCTACAATATTGTTACGAAAAACCTCGGATACCACACATTGCGTGCAAGGTGAGTACCGAAAATGCTCACCGACCACCACAAAGAGCAAAGAATGTCCAGTGGACGAGAGTTTTTGGGTCGTTGGGAACTCTTTAAACCACCCACCGTACAGTCCTGACCTTACGCCCAGCGACTACTTCCTCTTCTTGCACTTGAAACAGTGGTTCGGTGGACAACGTTTCGAAACCGAAGAGGAACTCAAGAATGGCGTTGTCGATTGGTTCAACCCTCAAGCGGCGAGTTTCTCTGCAGAGGGGTTAAAGAGCTGGTTCAGCGGTACGAAAAATGCTTAGAAGTGAACGGCGATTATGTAGATAAGTGAAGTAGGTTTTTAGCTAACTAAAAGTAACAATAATTGTGTTTCATATGAGTATATTTTTTCCTGTGACCAAACGGGGCCTTACATTATGAACACGCCTCGTGTATATATATATATATATATATATATATATATGTATATATATATATATATATATATATAGAATAAAACAGATAACACGTAAAAGGTCTGAGCTAAAGAAGGCCTCGGAGTAGGCGAAAGCTTTAATCATCTACAGTGTGAGTGTCCTTTTACGTGTTATCTGTTTTATTCTGTGTTCAGGGGTATATAAAAAGCAGTTCAGGGGTAGAGCGTTGGACTACTGACCGGAGACCCGGGTTCGATTGCCGGGCACTCAGTCATTTATAACTTTCATGCCTTTCATCTTATTCGCCATGCATAAAAGAAACAGCCAAATCAAAGTCATTGTCACCAAATGCAAAATTGGATTCATTGTAGAGTCAAGTGGGCAAGTAAAGTAGATTCCTATAGAATTAGTCTTTCCATTTTCATATCAACACGTTACACTGTCCTTTCTGTGCCACAAGCGCCATACTTTGAAACACTCTAATAGTTTATTAAAATTTTTTGAAATGATAAAAAACCACAATGTGCAGTGAAAGCTAAAATTCAATTTTTATTGATTTTGATAACTAATTTTATCCCTTAACCCTTTTTGTTAGGTTTAAAACTGAATTCTACGTCTCCAAGATATTTTCAGGTTATTTGGTGTAAAGAGGAAGCTATTCTTCATTAATAGAATCTTTGCTTTAGAACCCAGTGATCATCATTTGGCTCTTATAACTTTTGCTTTCAGGCACAACAATATCTATTCATTATTTCTAGTGTAATAGCATTATTCATGCTTATCTAAGTCCTTATCTATCCTTTGTGTCCAAGCATTCACACATACACTTTATTTATTGACACTATGAATGATTTTCTTTAAATGCAACGGAAAAAATGTCCTCCCACTCTTTAAATATAATTTCTCATATTCACTAATTATTAAATTGAAAGAGTATTATTTACTGAATTCAAGTATTAACAAAATAGTTCAAAATTATGGGAGGGTAGTACATGTATTTCAAGTAAATAGGACTCTCTAGGAGTCCGTTGTCCTGTTTCCTCACACGAAGGGCGTTAGTTCGATTGTGACAATGTGTTAGATTGTGCCACTCCTACTAGGGTGTCTATCCTTTTCACTGACCTCTTAAAAGATAAAGAACATTCTGATGAGGCTTTGCGTCCGATTCTTAGGAAAGTTAAATTAGATTTGATTTGACGCCGATTTACTTCAACTCTTCCGACCTAGCCCTAATTACCCATCTCTTTATTTTTGAAGGTAAAAATGATCCCAGTAGTTTCTCCGTGATGCTGCTTTTATGGGATTGTCATGGCAACGAAAATGTGCGATAAAATACATCCAAATTCGGCACCATCGTTTGTCTGATTTTATGACTGGTATAATAATTGAACTTGTTGAACGAACAAATTATTAGTCATGAGCGGTAAACATTTCAGTGGATAACTGTGAAATAGCATGTGCAGAACGCGGTTCTTCCGTATGTACTAATGTGAGGGGTGTGTTTCAAGAGAGAGCTGTGCAGAATAAACACTAATGCAGAAATCTAAAAGAAATATAGTTCTGTGTAATCACTAGGTGCTGAGTTAATGAACATGAACATACTTGAATGAAATGATTTCAGGCCTTACTTTGTGAAAATTTACGATTACCAAATAAGTGAACTTTATATTTTTTCACACCAAACTTTATTACGCTACCACCGGTTTTGACGCATAGGCTACATAATCAGGTATAATGACACACCTGATACAACCCGATAAAACACCTGATGATTAACGAAAATGGTAGTAGTGTATTAAAGTTGAGTTTGAAATAACACATTAACACAAGTTTACTTATTCAGTGAATAACATACTTGTTGTAATTTACATTTTGATGAAGTGGATTGTTTTGTGATCCATGATTATTATTTGCCATATGGCTGTAAAATCCTGCACCTCATTTTATCTTCTGTTTTTAATTCTCCAGCACGTAATTGATATGAATTCAAACTCATTTTAATATCCTGTAACTGTTCAACATGGTGAATATTCTGTTTCGTAATTAATTATCATATCGCACCGCATTCCATTTTTCTCTGTATTTGTGGACTTAATTTAAGCGAACGAGTGAGGATCATGATCTCTCCCTTGCATCATAGAGTTGGGAAAGGGAGCGAGGGCGCTACCCACAGGTTATAACCCTGTTGCCTTAAGATTTATCATTTCATAAAAAAAACATCATTGAGATTTGTTTTTTGTTCATTTGTTTTATTTTTATTTGCCATGATATAGGAAAAATTTCGTTAGCTTAGGGCATTATTCTCCTTTCGCATAAGCCCATTGTTCTTCACAAGCCAGAGGACGATTGGACCTGAACAGCGATTTCTTTTTCAGCGGCCGCTTTTATTTTTCGGATGATTTCGCCATTGGGGTTAGCGTACCGCGAACGAAGGTTGTGTGGATTATTCTCGTTTTCTGTTGAGGGGTTCGGCGGGCATGTTTCCTTTTTCCTATGCTCGGATTGCACCGCCGCTTTACGTAACTTGTCTCGTTCCTCTCCTTCACGCCTTCTCTTCACTCCGCCGTCTCCTAGCGACGTTTCCCACCCCCTCTCGCCCCCTTCTCTTCCTCCATCTTCACTCTTAACGCTTTCAGTGGGGCCTCCGACCCATACAACCTTCGACACCTCCCATCTTTGAAGCCCACTCCCTACTCTCCTTCAAGTTAATAAGCCTTTCTACTTTACGCGCAGCCCAGCCTTTCATCTTCTTCCTTGCTGATAACTTCTAAATCACTTACACGTCATTCGCTCTCGCGCTCTATATTTAGAACTCGTGTATTCTCACTAAGATAGTGCAGAATCGTTTAATTAAAGCAGATTAATGTGGTCGCATAACCCTTGGTTGTTATCACATAACTCCGCTTTAGCAACGTCTATGGGTCATTTCTTTAAGAATATTGGTTTTGCAAAAATTCCTTTGGAGCAATTGGCTTCCTTAAGTCTAATCTACTAATTTTCAAAAAACAGCTAATGAGATCAACTAATTCAGTAATGACTGACATCTTAAGAATGTGTAGAATATACATGCCGCATGTATACATATGCATGTGCGTGTATAAATAAACATTTATATATAATATGAACACACATCGTAATTTTATTTACAGTCGAGTTGGCCACACTATTTTCAAAAGTACGTTAACTTATACACTAACTAACGATCGTGATCACCTGACCAGTCGGAAATTAAATTAAATTTTGAATTTACATGATATCGAGACTAAAATTAATCAAAGGTAGTCTAATGATTGAATAAATCATTACCAAATTGAAATTTTAGCTATTTGCATTTGGAAAGCCGATAGCTGTAATTGCAAAACTTTTTCATTAAATATTCTTTGCTTCCCTAAAATTTTTAATTAGTAGTGATGTAGCGGTACGATACCAATGGAAATGAAATTTTATTCTTGATGAAGCTTGATCAGGAACCATCTGTTGTTCCATTTAATCACCAAGCGAGGGCTTTCTTTTAAAATCTCCGTCGGATCAATTGATTTCTGGACACTATATGGGTAATATACCACTCGTGAATCTCAAGTTTTGAAGGGACATCTCACCATCATTCCACCCTCGCTTCCCCTAACTCACCCCTTCACTTCCACGTAAGGGCTTAAAATAGGTGGATTCCCGTTTCCACCCACTCCTCTTTTTCTCCGCCCAAGTACTCAATTCCCTACTCCTCACCCACGCTCCTTCTCCCGCACCCTTTATCTCTCTCGTCTGCCCCTTTCCCCTTCTCCATTCTCTCCCTCTCTCTCTCTCTTTCCTTTCCTCTCCTCACTCCCTCCCCATCATGCTTCGTGTACGCAATGACTTGATTTACCTTGCGTTTAATTCAACCTCCAGCGTACCTCTCTCTCTCCACTGGAGGACTAGAAGAGAGGAATTAAGTCCACTCCGACGCCACTCTAGTGGTGGAGAGAGGGAGGGGGAGAGAAGCCGGAGGTAGTTTTGGGTTGCAGGGTGGAAGGGTGCATGGAGTTTATTTTATATACACTGGCAGGATAGGAAAGGAGTTTTTCGGTGGTGGGGAAAAGTGGGATGGAGGTAGTAATGTCGGGCGCGTGAGGGGGGACTGGGGTGGACGAGGGAGGCAGGAGAGAGGGGGTGAGAGGGAAAGAAAGTGCGGGATGGAGAGGGAGGAGAGATGTAGGCACGGAAGAGGAAAGAAACGCTAAAGTTGGTCGTGGAGAACGGGCCAGGGTCTGTGAGGGGCTGGGCGGCGGGGAGTTCCAGCTTGTGCAGGAGTGTGCGCATGTGTGTGTGTGTGTGTGTGCGCGCGCCTAAAGTTGCTCCGAAAGGGGTTAAACTGGGAGAATGGATAAGAAGCGTAAGAGGGGGAGGAGGGGCAGAGAAGGAGATGGAGGGGGGGAATCTGGGGCGGGGATAGGAGAGTGGACTTGGGAGCGGATGTCTCAGAGAGTGTGCCCTAAGCAAAGAAGCTTTAACGAAGTGTTTTGACGGAATTGATAAGCCAATTACACTCGACGGTTTAATCTCAGACAATGACTTGATAATGATTTTATCAATGCCTCGCACCATGCAGCGGAATCTTGAAAAAAATTGCACAGACTTGGACGCGTCGGGGAGTGAGAATGCATTGACGTGCGCCGCTGGTGGAGATAGGCCGCACTTTTCGGTGCTACGAGTATAGTGGATAGGTGAGCCCCCCTCCTAGTGATCAATGCGATCAAATCAGTTTGATGGGCCTGGGCCAAACGATATTTTGTGTCTGAACTTCGCAACTTGTGTTATTTAGCGCCCTGATTTCTAGAGGCATATTTGCATAGCTTTTAAAATGAACTTCAACCTACTAAGTGACCTCGAAGGCCTTTCAATAGGCGTGTGGCCGGTTGATAGCGATCTTCTACACAGAAATAAGTAGCTTTGGAAAGGGAGCGGAAAATAGTAAAAAGAGGTAAGAAGATTGTGAAATGAGAAGGAGGTGGTACGTATGCTAGTATTAATAGCACGGAAAAAGTTCATGTGCTGAAATAAATAAAAATATGTGCCATTTCAATGGATTATCTTTTCAACGAATGGTTCGGAATAGAACGGAAGGAAAAGTGCAGATCCGTGATGTTGTTCAAATACTTAAGCGAGTGTGGGGATATTATTGAAATATTTATTGAAGTTTTAATATAATGAGGATAATGAATTTAAACTTGCATTTTTCTCCTATTAATTTATCTGTTTTTAATTTCAAAAGTTCACTCAGCATTGAATTATTATTCACTCAAAATTAAACTATGACTACTGAAATTTATGATACACGATGATGCGATAAATTGACTCGGGGCTTTATTTTTACCTTGCAGTATTTTTCCGGACATTCAAAAAAACTCGCTTTAGCGTTTTTTAAAGAAGCATTTTGTGTGGAGAATGATAATTGGAACTTGGAATCAGAGGTTGGGAAAATTATTGCAATTGGCTCACTCGTTTCGAATTAGATAATAGACAGTAGATGGAAAGTACAAATTTATTGCATGCACTCTAGAAGCTGGGATGTATGACGATTTTTTAATTTCGTGTAAATGTGTTGGAACCTCGTCACATTTTCCTAGTGCTCTATATATTTTCATATTCAGCCCAAATGTGCCTTTAAAATTAAAGTTTTCTCTTGTATTTATGCCTGATTGAAGCACGATACACAGTGTGAGTTGTGGAAGACGGTACCGTTAAGACGATAAACGAGAGGGAGTAATTGATAATAATAGAAAATCCTAGGACATCTCCGCACAATCTGGAGAATTTAAGAGGGTGCAAAATGCGATATTTTCGGGCAAGACGCGCTCGTAAGAAAGCAGCACGAAACTGTTCACGTTCCGTAGAGGAGATATATCGCTCGAGCGGTGAAAAATTTACGGCCGTTTTAATATCCATTAAAGCGTCTCCCCTGCAAATTCACTCATCCCTGCGAGTTTTATTTAAAAAAAAGAACCATTTTCTCGAAGGAAAATGATTTTATGCAGATGTTTTTTCAAAAGAAAATTTTTCCTGTGTACCCTTCTCTCTCTCTCTCTCATTCACTACTCTCCGGTTCTAATTTCCCCTCGCCCGTTCGAAATTTCCCCTCCGACCTTCCATCCCCCATTTCCTATCTTCAACGAATTTGTTTTACTACTCCGCCCCCCCTCCCTAACCTCTACACAACTGCCCCCCCCCAACCATCAACCTTGCCCCTCGACCGTGGCCCAACTGGCTCTTAAAAAAGAATCCCTCACTCCTCTCCTCTCGCTCTCCACTCCGGGGAACCCGTTCACCTACCCCCTTGTGGGTGGCCGCCCCTATCCCCATTCATCCCCATTGCAATGCCCCAAAACCCTATCTTCCGCTCTTCCCTCCGTCCCCCTCACCCCTTTCCGTACCCTTCTCCCATTCTCCTCCAGCCCGAAAAAATACCCCTTCCTCCTCTAAAATCCTTCCACCTGTCCCCGAAAACTTTCTTCCCCATCCTACCTCGTACCCTTGCACCCCCTCTCTCCCTCCCCCTCCACAAACTCTCCCCGCCGACTTCTCGCCTCCCCCATTCCCAGCACCCTTCCCTCCTCCCCCGTCACTCCCCGAACCCTCAGGGCTCCTGACCCTGCTGAACCCTACTCCCGAGACCCCTCTCCCCGGTCTTTTCCCCTCCTCCACTCACTGAATTTTCCCTCCAACCCCAACTCGGGGTTCGGCCCTTCCCGCCGCCCACCGACCCCCGATCGCCTCGCCCCCTCTCGCCCCTCTTTGATATTGATTCTAGTGGCACAGAAAGAGGTATATTCCAACCCGCCTCTCCCCCCTCCCCCCTATCGCACCCTCTCACCCCACGCCCGCCGAGTGGTACCCTTCCTACCCCCTCCCTTGCTTCTTTCCTCTTTGTCCATTTTTGGGATGCCGGCGGGGAGAGATGGGGAGTGGAAAGAGGTTTTTTTTATTCTTAGGGGTAGGCAGAGAGATGTCATGGCTAAGGAAATGGCGGTGGGGGTTAGGGCGCGGGGGGAGGGCGATTCGGAAAGGGACGAGGGGGTTGGGGGAGGATCGTGGGTGAGGCGGAGGAGCGGTGGCGCTACGGGGGAAAGTTACCTTTTTTTATCCCTCGCGCCCCCTTCCCACCCGCGTGGGTTAAGGGGAGCACCGCCGCTCTAGAATCACTTCACGTTGTAAGGTGTACCTACCTACCTACGGTGGAGGACTGAGTGCGGGGCGGGGGATGAGACGGGGTTGGTTGAACGATAAGAGGAGGGGGTCGCCTCCCTGCACGGTCACCCTCGGGCTATGCGTTACCGTCTCTCTCTCTCTCTCTCCGTATCCCCTTTGCTTCGCCCTCCCATTCGTCTCCGTTTATCTCCTCCCGCACTTTCTCCTTCCTTCCTCCCCCAACCTCTCTCTCGGCGCCACTGTTCATTCTTACCCTTTCCGGTCATTCTCCTTCCTTTTATCTCTCTCTCTCTCTCACCCCTCCTCCGTCCCTATTCCCTCTCCTTTCCCGCTCGCATTTATGTACTCTCCGCCGGGAAAGACACTCCCGCCCTCCAACCCTCCTCTTTTACATCCTTCGTCGCAAACTGCCGCTTTCCTTTCCTCAGTTGTGTGGCTCCCCGACCATCCCACCCTCCCGCCCACCACTCACCACCACTTCTCCCGTTAGTTGACGCTTTCCCCTCTCCCAGATCCTTCCCCCACTGCTCTCGGAGGGGCAATTTCTGTCACTACCTTCCACATTGCGCCTTTTCTGATTCAATTAATTTCCAGTGCCCCCAGGTGCAGCATCGCGGTGCATTCCTTTGAGATGTGTCGGTAAATGGAGGTGGAAGAGGAGGAGGGGGTTGGTGGAAGAATGAGTGGGTGGGGGTGAGGAAACAAGGTTAAGAGCCCTAATATAGCCGAAAGCAAGTCTGTCAAAGCTCCTCATTTGCTGCATCGCATGAAAAGCAGCTATATATGTATCTTAGTAATCTTTAAACTGTCATCATTCTTATATTTAAATCGTCTCACTTAGTTTTTCGTGCCGCTGTCTAAAGGATGCCTGGCCGTTCTTGCGAATTCTCGAATTATTTATACGTCAGAAAGCAATTTTAGATTAAAATGTGGTGATCATATGATTCGAGATGTGCTATTTGTATTTAATATCAAAGAACTTTTTTTCAATAGCGGTATTCAATTCGCAGAATTTTTTAAATTTAGAGATTAAGAGAATGAAATAAGTCTGTATACTAGTATAATGCTCTTTCGGGAACCATAATTGACATACTGATCACGCATTTTTCATTGTATTTTTATTTATTAATCGACTTTTTTATTTATTATACTTTCGTTAGATTTTATAATATTAATCTGAAGTTCCCTGAATGAAAGGTACTAAGTTCTGTAGTTTCTTCCCCTTCCATTCGAGTATTGGACAGAATTTTCTTGGCATAGTCGATGGCTTCGCGATATTAAGTCTTGATATCTGACTTGGAGAGTTTGATTAGTGAATAAATATTTCGTCATGAATATTGAGTAGTACCATAAATAAACATGCAAAAAGCTCTGGTAGACTTCTCATCTATATTTGGTAGTATGTCGTTCTTCTCCTTTCCCCATTTAGCTAGGCTGTGGAGGGACCTAACCACCACTACATATCTAATCAATAAATTCCCTTCATAATTGAGTGGTAGACTAGTACCTTCAATATTACTGTAAGAGTTAATTAGCATTCCTCCTAGCATAGGTATTTGTTGTTATTTACAGACTGAGGTAAGAGTTGAGTGGCTTATTTGATGTAATATTTTAACATACAAATAGGATTGTGTAG
>CM073769.1:21876033-21892342 GCA_037158775.1 Hetaerina titia
AAATATGCATACATGAATATACATATATATACACACACACACACACATTCAAACTCAAAAACCCGCCATGTGACGAACAAATATTCATTCACATGGAAAATGGATACAAGGAGAAGGGATAGGAACACATAAAAGTCGAACACAGGAGAGGTGGGGAAGGCGGAATCGAGCAGATCACAAGTGTAGAAATATTTTCCTGACCGAAACTTGAACACCGGATCTTTCAACTTGCCGGGCCGATGTTCTAACCACTTGAGCTATCTAGGAAACGTAATTCACACTGAAATCTGCGGGGCTTTATGCAACCAATTGTCCTAATTCTTTGGTCAAGTGATGGCGTTAGGGAGCTGTTTTATCCACCAAAGGAGAAATAGACGAAACACAAGAGGGAAGGGCAGTAGGAAAGTAATCATACAACGCGATAAAGGAGAGGAACAGTGAGTTTCGTGGCACGCATAGCCACATAGTTTTCGTGTTTGCATGTGTATTTGGCCAATGTGGCTTCTCTCTTTCTCATGACTATGATTTTTAGCATCACCTAAAGGATATTTTAATGATAAATTTCTTCCGTAATTAATTCCTATTTTTTCTAATGGAAAATTTACAAGAAATGTCCTTAGATGAAAATAAATGTAAATGTTGAGAATTTGTTTTCAAATTTCTGAAGAAAAATGGCAGCAAAGCATTTTAAATTTGAGGCTGAAAATTCAGGTTTTACCTGTCCCAAAAGAATTTATAAATATAAATAGCATTTGATAACATAGCCAAATTAGGTAGTTCAAATATGAAATTATTTACATAATGTTTTACCTTTTTTAAATAAAAAGAATTTTAACCCTAGAAGGGGAACACTAGGTAGAAAAACACCCCAGGTCGGTTTAAATCTCGTGGAAAAAGGAAACGGCTTACGTTTACGACCCCCTTCTTGGTCGATTTTCCCGGACCCTTCAAACTTTTAGCCAATACTATTTAGCTTTCTTGATTTTTGATCAAAAGACGAAAAAAATGAGCCCTCATGGAACCCTCAAAGTCATCCTGGGCCCGAGGTACGGGCCCTTGAAAATTCGGTGTTTTTTCACCCCGCGATCCCCGAATAGGTAAAAAAAATAGTGTTGGCGTTCTAGGGTTAATTTCATGCATACATATGTACTTACTTATTTATTATTAACATGAAAACACATTTAATACCCACTTTTCAGAACTTTATCAACAATTCCCATTTTTCTCTACCTTATCTGCAACCGTGTTTCTTTGCAGCCCCCCTGGCCTACATTTTATTTTTATCTGCGTGCCCTCACCACTTTCCCTCACCTGCGTTTCAATTCCGCTTTTACATCCACCAAACTCGACGCGGAGGATCGCCGATAATCCTCCGAGGCGCATAATACATACGTCTTTGCGTGTGCGAGTCTTAAATGTAAGTACTCGACCCACTATGCTTGCCGATGGCCTCTTGAGGGGGGAAGGGCCAGCTGTGGTGGAGGAGGTGTCCACGGAGGGAGAGTGCGGAAGGAAAGGGTCTGCGATGTAGGTTAATTAAAAGTGTGGATAGAATCACGCAGCACGAGGGCACGCGACAGCGGTGAAGTGATTAAGAATACGCAATCGACAATGTGAGTGAGTTGGGAGGGCATACAGTTCATAGCAGAGCTAATGAAAAGAGACAATTTGAGCTTAAGTGTGAGAATATATTTTGTACTCACATCTTTTTGAATTAGTGATAACAAATCACAAAATGGAATGTTATGAATTACATTATTGCAAAATAATTTTGCACGCATTACAGTCACATCAACTTGACCGTTGCGCCAAAAAATTGGGCCTTAGTATTGCTCTCACAAACGCCACTTATTCACTTAACCGAAGATTCTGTTAGAACGGGAGTGCGAAGCGGGCGGGAAGAGGAGCTAGGGTGCGCGGTAGCGGTGCGAGAGGGATGGAGAGGGAATGGGAGAGGGGGAAGGGTCGGCTGAATGTGAAGGGAGAGTGGGGAGAGGGCAAATTTTGGGGGGAGGGGGTATTGGTCTGACTAGCCGCTTCGGCCGAAATCGATCGATAGGTTCGCGGGAAATAAATGCGTTCCGGGAAACTGAATTTTTTATCCGTTCTCCCTCGCATGCCTCCCCGCATTTTTTCGCCTTTTTGAACTCGGATAAATATTTTATTTTCGGTGTCTCGTGGATTAGTGGAAGCAATAAAAACTGATTTTTTTCGTGTTTTTGGATATGTCCGTCAAGTGATTTACTCGTGTAATTTTCGGATGACATAAGCGCTCGCACGGGAAGGATCACTTTTGTTCTCTACTGCTGTGTAAGCATCTTTATAAAGGCAGCAAAAATATGAGCTTATTATGAATAGTGAATGTGCGAAAGCAAATGTAACATAAATTGGTGGTAAAAATGCTTTATTTTTGGTTCAATGTACTCAGGAGAATGGACTTCTGTGGTGACATTGATGAACGTGGGAGTAATAACTTAAGGCACATGAAGGTTTTTGATGGATTGAATTGGATTTTAGAATTTTTGCGATCGCATAATTAGGTAGGGGACCCTGGTTTAAGAGATGGAGTTTTTGCGTGTTTTTGAAAAAAATAAACGCATGGCAAAACGAATTGTTTCTTTGAACATTTATTCAAAATATCTCAAATTATGAATGGCGTAAGACGTTGAAAACACTTGTGAAGAAGTAAGTATTTCAGGCTCAGCTAATGTGATCTAGTCTTATGAAGTGGAAAATTTAAATCTATGCGTTAAATGATTTACTTTAAAATGCATTCTTTGCTGATAATGGCAGTAAATATTTGTGAAGGAACCGTTTAATCCGCAGTCTTATTAGTAATTGTTTTGAGTATCTGTTTTCATAATGTTTTGCTTAAGGAAGCGACACTCAATATTTTAACATAAATAGTGTATATTTAATTTTTCATGGTTTAGGTCGTTGGTATGGTTAGAAAATACATAGCCATTATTATACTGAAGAAAAAATGCTTATAATACGAACTAAGCTTTTTTATATGAATCAAAAGTAATGCCAACTCCTTTAGTGATGCATATCTGCTACCTGATTTGCTGTCAATTTGAGTTTTATTTAGTCTTATTTGTTCAATAGATCTGGCGAGGAAAAGTCGAAATCGCGCCCTTAGATTTCCGGTCTTCCACTTTTAATCATTTAAAAAACGAACTTTTAATAAATACCTGCAATAATTATACGTAATTACCATAAGGATAATGGTTGGTAACATTAATGTCTTTTCCACTTAACCTCTAGGTTTGGTTGAACGATCAGTAATCCCTACATTTAATTATAAATAAACATTGGGAAATAAGAAGCCTAATTGAAGTAACGAGTGTGATATTACATGTATTTCATTTATCTTTTAATCAATTTACCATGTGATATGGATGACCTTAATTACATACCTAAAGATTAATTTACTTACGTTATTTCTCTATGATGATACCTGGTGATATGAGAGGAATTATTCTCTAAAAATTATCAAACAGGAATAACTGACATGAGGGTATATTTTCGAACCTATCCAGCATTAAATTTTTGTAATTAGTCAGGGGAACACATAGGATCAGCGGCGGGAGGAAGACCGAAGCTTGACTCTTAGCTTAGATTACTTGGATCTTAGAATTTTTATGGTGAATGTGCCAAAAGAGGGAAGTATTCCGGTATAGGTTTGTGGTGTGTGGCTGGCGTATCAATTCGGTTCCACTTCCGTGGCATCCTGCCAGGCATGCACGGAGTGAAAGGGAAAAGAACCCTGGCTCCAGGGTAAGAAATGGCTCTCGAGTGCGTTTGGACCAGAAGGAGAGGATGCGGCAATCACTCGGATCCCTTTCATCTGCCTTTCCTCACCTCCTCTTCTTACGGCAGCGACGCCTTCTCCCCAATCGCCGCCTCTCTTTCACACTCGGGAAGGATTTGGAACGAAGGAGGAGGGGCGATTGAAACGAGGGACGAAGTGCAAATCATTGCGCTATATCTGCAATAAATCGTTTTACGGATTAGTATGGCGGCCCCGACGTAATTTTTCCTGTTTGCTGAATACGTCGAATGATTGTTACGCTCTGAAATTGTTGCATTTTAATGTACATTTAGCGGATGACTCCGTTAAAAGTTACCGTCGCGACATTTCCCGAAGTTTCTTGGAATACGTCTAGTGTGTTGACACAACAACCCGTTCCACAGAGTGCTTTGGCATATTAAAACTGCTTTCTTAATGGTTGATCACCGTTCGACAGCTATTGATTTTTTGGAAGGACACATTTTACTCATCTGATGTCTCTCCTTATGTCTCATGTTAGATGGTCTTTACCTAACTGCATCGATCAGAGTGGGAATCATGAGACAAAAAAAATCAACGAATTTGCGGTGTCATTAAAAATTAAGCATAGAATATTGAGAAAAAAATGTTTAGAAAAGTCCTAGAAAGGGCATATATTATAAAAATAGTGTGGAGAAATGTTTGAGTTGTGCTCTGTATCGTATCGCAAAGGTATGCATATGTTGTGACAACCGAAGGTTTTCCACCCCTCGAGGGACACCGATACTCACGCCATTTATTCCTTGCAGAACCCAAGCAAGTTGCTCGACCAAGGCTAAGGAATTTGCTGCATTAGATTACATATGATGCTTGATCAATGTATTTCCCCGTCTCCTGTACTCCAGAAAATTTTCTACTGTGGGAACCGATCTCTTCTACCCCTCGTTCCTTCTCCCCACCTTTCTCACTTCCTCCTTCATTCGCCCCTCTTCGCCATCCCTCCTTGGGTCTCAAACTCCGGTCGCATAATTCAGAAACTACTTAGCAAGAGCCTTACCCTCTCTTCTCTCTCTATCTCTTCCTCTCCCGCTCTCTTTTTCCCTTACACCTCTGGAAATAGGTTGGGTGATGCCGAGATAACACTGTCGTTAATGGAATCGCTGTTTCATGAAATAAGCGCGGATGTGCCGCCTAGTTTCTCCACCACCTCCGTCGAGAGTTCAGGATGAGAGCGGATTGCGTAGGGCAGGGAGGGTGCTGTGTGGGTGGGGAAGAGGATCAGAGGGTATTCCCAGCCAACACCCAAACCGAGTTAAGGGCACCGAGAAAGTGGGAGAGAGATCTCCGGGGCTGGCTCCACGCCTCCCCTGCTCAACTTGGCAAGCTAAGGACAGGGGTGGAGAAGGGAGATGGAGGGGACGAGGACGGAAAGGTTATAAGGCGACCGCTGGCTCATCCACTCACTGCCCTCCACGGTTTTACATGGTTTGGTTTCTTTACAATTTAGCGAATATTTGACTCACAGCAACACCTTAGATTGGAAGCTTTGCTGTAACTTGATCGACCCACCCCTAAGGTGTCCTGCATTTAGAATTTTTTACGCTCCTTTTGCTCGAACTTACTCAAGCAAATTTTTTGTTAGGATTTTTATGAAATTACTTCAATTTTTTCTTGATGAAGTATTTAATTTTCTAGCATTGTACTAAATGGTTAAAATTTATTTATTGGACAATTCCGATCGGAGTATTTTTACAGTTATTTTAAATTTTCAGTGAGCAGAAAACACAATTATCGTCTTCTTTGATTTTTAATTTAGACAAGAGGTTCCAAAGCCTTAATTTTACACCAGAAGGAATGGCAGTACCCTGAAGTCTTATTAAATATCATCTCGCGATCAATCAAACGTATTTTCCTCTTCACAATCATCGAAACATTGCTCAAGTTAATTTTTGTCTCCCTGCGAATGATCCGTATTTGAGAATTTCCGAATACATTCATCGTATAGTTTCTGTCTTTATTAACGTATTTTGCCCCTCTCTTCCTTTTCCATAGGATAAAGCAATTTTCAAAATATTTTAACCGGCGCTTTGCGAAAACGTCTACACATTGGACAGTTGGTTTTCACTGATAATTTTTAAAACTAGGCAGTAAATACGAACCCATGAGTTGTTGGATTTAGTAATTTTCAGGGCATTTTGACAGTAGTTTATGAAATACCTAATTTCGATTTGCTTTCTCCTTAATTGTCAGTATTTTCACAAACAGCCATTTTACAGAATCAAGAGAGTTACAAGTATTCAACCTCAGGGAATGTTGTTTGTTAACTTTTTTTACGGAAGTGTGAAACTTCTCTTTTCGGGATTTCAAAATATTATGGGTACATATAATAAAGCCTTAAGAGAAAAAATATGTCGACATTTTGCGGCAAATTCTTAGTCGCCCAGAGGATCTTGCGGGTCTGATATCTTGGTCATTTACGCTAAATTATAATTTAGAGGACTGATTTTTTGTAAACAAAATTAGAAATACAACAGTGATGTAACCCCTGATTTTTCTGCCAGAGTTATAATTGGCCAAACTATTATTTCCCCTATTATTGGTCATATTACGCAGGCCAACAGTGGTTTTGGTGCCGGAGCTTTTAATGCTGATTTAAAGAACAATTGGGGTTCTGAATCCAATTATGACACTAGTTTTTTCCTATCAACTATAGTTTTCAAGATATAGATATGTTGTTACTTACGTAAAAAAATCTTCTACATGATGATATGGGAATATTATATTAATTGGACTACCTCATTGGCCTACAATATAGAAATATACATAAAACTTATTGACAGTTTATTGAAAATAAAAGGAACACCGCAGAGTGGTTATAAATTAGTATACTTATAGATTTATTTAACTTTGAAAATTATTTTCAGGAATATATCAAATATTAAAACAACTAATCGTAAGATGTGCCATATCTAAAAAAGTAGAGCTGTTAAATAAAAACGGATTTCATATTTGGATTCAGCTCTACAAATATAGTTAAAATCATCACAAAGATTCCCGGCACCAAAAAAATTTTTTTTTGTAGGCCTGTGTTATTAATAGTCAAACTATTATTACCTCTTAAGGTCAATTGATTCCGCCACATTTTTCAATAATGTATAGTTTGGCTAGAGCTCAGTTTGAAAGTTCCATTCCATAATGCGTTTTATTTAGCTTCAACTTTGCCTTTGGGTTATTGGAATCACATAAGTTCCAATCAATGAACTTCCCATTTTATTTTGTAGCTTTTTCTTTCCGTTGCGTTCACATATTGTATTTGAAGATTAACTAAGACATGTAATTTGTAAAATGCTCTCGTTCCGAGATTTTATGACTTATCTACTCACCTGATTGGTATGTTCCAATCAACATTCCTTCAATACTTTAGCTTTACGTCTTTCTATACTCTCCGTTTCTGATCTTTGTCGCCTCTTTTACCTATTCCACTATTAAATGAAACAGTTTCTGGCGTAACTTGGTGGAAAATCTTTATACTGACTTTTAATAATCAGGCCACTTTACTTTTCCACATAAACTTTATAGAGTTTATGTGGAAAAGTAAAGTGGTTTGATTATTAAAAGTCAGTATTCCACTATTGATGAGATTTAAGATTCAACTCGTTTTCCCAAGTAGATAACGGAAATGTATTACCATAATCGAGTCGGGTAGCTGGTCAAAATGGCCATAACCGAAGGCTTCCAAGGGCGAGGTATTCCTATCTAATTCCTCTTCCTCTTAAATGAGACTTAGCCGGTCCTTGATCCAATCGTGTGGCGCTCCCGTCATTTGATCTCTTAAATGTTCTTCTGTTGATACAATTAATTTATTGACCACTTGTACTAAAAAGACAGTTGAAAAAAAACTAGAGTTCTTTCGCTGCGAAATCTGATGTACTATCTCATCGCTAAAATGGTTATTCCGTTCTTTTCATTTTCCATCGACTTCCACATCCCTCTTCCGTGTCTCGTACTTCCCTCTCGTGTTTGCGAGACTCCGCAACCACTTGTCCCGGCGCCGTTTGACTTTCCTCACTGCCTCTCCCGTGCGTCTAGTATGGATCCTCCCATTATCCTCTTTCTCACACCGCTTCTGCCCTCATCGGACCCTCGTCTGTCGCCCCGGGCGGGCCCCATTCTCTCGACTGCGACCCTCTGCTTTCCCCGCATAACCATCTCTCGACTCCCCCCATCTTATCCCTTCCGCTAACCACTCGCCAACTACTCGTCCAACTTTCCCCATAACTCTATCGCGCGACTCCATCGCCAGCCACCACTCATCCTCCTCCACCCTCCCTTCCTCCCACCTCCGTTCCTCGCCCCCCGTTCCCTCACCCTCCGATTTCATTTCCTCCCCACATGGCCTCCAAGTGTTCTCTCTCTTTTTCCACAGCCCCTTGTCCTCAACTTCGTATATCTTATTGACAATAACCTTCACCTCATCCTCCAATTTCTTATTATCTCCCGAGATGCAGGCATCGTTCCAGACTTCCTATTCTAACCGTTCCATTCGTCTCTCAGTTACTTGTTTACTCAATTGTTATTCAATTTTCCAATTCTCTCTCCCTCTCTCGTTTTTAGCATCCCGGTGATCCGTTTGGAGTCGTCTGGGACCATGATGGTCTTTCTAAGTGAGTTATTTGTTTACTGCACGTTTAATGACTTTCCAAGCGTTAAATTTGTTCGCCCGATCGTTTAATCGTGAAATTCAATGCGGGCATTTTACAAACAGGGCCTTTTTTTTCGCGTTTTATAGAATCTACAGTATTTTAGTTCACTGAAAAAAACTCCAAACTCACAGACCTTTGACGATTCCCTTTTGTTTAGTTACTACACGATTATTTACGCATTGGAAAATTAAAAAAATAACCAAAATATTTTTTATTGCTACAATCAGGGTCGGAATCATTATTTGAAGTTTTTTTTGCGGATACTTACCTTTCTCCATGCGAATTCTGATCAGTGTAGTCCTTAATTAGAATTTCTAGGACTAGAACTATAAACGTTGACACTGTAGTGGCTATGACGAGGCTCCAAACTTCGAATACTGGATTTGTAGACGGATGCGTTACTTAGAATTCTAATCTGTGCTGATTTTTTTATTACTTGCTATTACCATGCGTAATTATGAAATTTATCTCGTGAGTGTTAATGGTAATGGGATTGCGGCAGGTGTTTGTCTGCTACTACGCGATGACCCGAGCTTGACCAGATGAAATTATAATGACATTCGGTACTATTGGTGTTTGGCCAATCGTATTCATTGAATACTCTCTCCTTCTCTCCAATCTCATGACAATAATTCGTCACTCGCCAGATAGCGTGAAAGCAGTGGGAGGTTAAACATTAGTTTTACGCAAGATCTCGGCCGACTTGTACTCTGTCTGCGCTGATGAAAATTTTCCCTATGTACTAATTAAAAACAAGATTTGCGGTAGTTAAATACTTATAGCATTTGATTCAGCTCCTTCGCATTATGTTAAGATTTGTAAATGAAAACTTTCATTGTTTTTGCTGTAAAGTAAGGAAAAAACAAATATTGTTTATTAAGAGCGAAAGATAAAAAAAAGTTGTCTGGTGAGAAATTTAAATTTCAATACATACAATACATATGAGGTAATGATGAATTTGTAAGTCGAAACCTGGGTCGTGTTTAATAAAATATGAGTATATGTGGAATAACTATTTATTTTCCGATATGAACAAAGTGACGTCTCAAACCATTCAATGCGTACGAGTTTATAAGTTGTAATGCTTAATATGTAAAATATTCTCTGATGTTTGTAAATATTTTATTCAAAATAAACTCTTCAGGAATGACAGTACAAAACAACTATGCTCTATAAACACTACCAATATATATATATGCTTATATATATGCTTCCCATAAATCTTAGACTTTATTTGACTAATCCATAATATATCTAACTTTTAATACTACTCGCTTTTACTGTCTCTCATTACTTTCCCAGCGGTTAACTGTTTTCCTGAAGTTCTGTGGAGCATTCATGGCTGTCTTAACCTTGTTAAAGAACCTCCTTACGATTCCTCAATCGCTCTTAGGATGTCTTTGCACTTGGAATTTTCGTGAGTTCTCGATCTTTAACCATTAAAAAATGGGTTTATTTGCACTGTTGATGAATGCAATCTCACGTTCTTACCATTCGAATTAGTTTTATAAAAAGTTTCCGATAAATATATTCTATCATAGAGTCATTGCATCCAATGCGCACATAACTACGAAGGATAATGAAGGGGGTTGGGACCTGATAAAACCAGTTGCTTTTCTTTGCGCTTGCTCGCACTTCCGAGTTTCACCCCTCGTCCGTGGCTTGGACCATCTTCTCTGGATTAAACTGAATCATAGATCAGGGTTATTCTCATTCTCATATGAAAGTGATTCAAATTCAACCATAGAAATGTTCAGAAATTTGAAATACAACTTTATCACAAAGCGTTGAGCGGTTAAGCATTAATGGTTTTCTCCTTCTGGTCAGAGTTCCGCAAGAATGTAAAATTACACTTTTCAGTAATTTATCATACTATTGACAGCCATTTGCAGTCAAATTCCTTTGTAGTAGTAGTCGTTTTTTAATAGGAGGCGGCCGACAGCTGAGGTCATTTGCGACATTAGAAAGAAATGGGAATGGAAGAGTGGAGAGAAATCCGGCGTCGGAATTAGCCTACTCTTTTCGAAAGGCGCCACTCTCCCCAAAGTACCTCAAGTAGGGATCGGAATACCACTGCAAAATATTTGTTGTATCCAGGACCCAGGTTGGGCCCGGGCCCTCTCAGTGGGAAGCCTTTACGCTGGCCACGCCATATGTGTGTGTGTACATGCATAAATATATCATTCATAGGTAACCTACCGGTTAAGGTAGGTTTTTTTTACATAAATAAAAATATATATATGTATACGCATATATATTTTTATATAAATATATATATGTGTATACACACACACACACACACACATATATATATATATATATATATATATATATATATATATATATATATATATATATATATATACTAATAGTCACAACAAACAGAGAAACTGAAACATATAAAAGAGGGACTCACCGGTTCTCGAACCCTCGGCGGTGGAACCACCTTTCTCAAGAGAAATTAGGAACAGAACAGTTATGTTCCTAATTCCTCTTGAGAAAGGTGGTTGCACCGCCGAGGGTTCGAGAACCGGTGAGTCTCTCTTTTATATGTTTTAGTTTCTCTGTTTGTTGTGACTATTAGTGAATTTACATTGTTGTGCGCGTTCGTGGGTTTTCCAAGAAAGTGACTATATATATATATATATATATATATATGGTTTTTTCACACATTCCGTTACACTTCAGCACAAGTTCCTTTTTTATTTATCCCCGATTTCGGACACATTTTCGGATCCATCGTTCCTGATTATGCCTTATCCCCCCCGTCCCACCTTATGATATAGGATTCTGTCCACACCCCGGCCATTCATTAGCTACCCTTCCTTGATCCTTTCCGTCGTCCTGATCGTCTGCTGTCTTTCTTCAGATTTCGTCCTTCAAATTTCTTCGCCTGTCGCCCTCCCCTGCTTTCCACCTCATCGTCTCTTCGTCCTGCAATTGAGGACCCTTTCGATTCGAGAACCTTCTCATTCGTCCTCTCCCCCTACCAACCCGCACACCCTTCCCCTCCCGCCTTTCGGGATCGCATTTCGTGTACCGATTGCTCCCCGTGCATCCTTTTTTGTATCCTTCGCTCGGCCCCGTTCTTCCCTCTCTACCTCCGCGTGTGAGGATATGTGTGCGTGTGTGTGCGCGTGAGTCCCTCTCTCTCTCTCATCTACCCTATTTGCTCTTCCTGCCCTTTCATCTTATTCCCCGAGGGCATATCGCCTTTCTCACGGTCATTGTCCTCGGCGTTCTTTCATTCTGACTCCCCTCCCACTCCACCTTCTACCTCTCTCCCTCCCCCTGGCCTCGCTTCATTATTTTAACACCTTTTTTTTATCTCTCGCTCATCCATTTTCCTCCCGTGCCATTCTTCCCGACGCGCGCAATCTCTCAGGCATCAACGGCCCCCCACCCCCCGCCATTCCCTATTCACCTTCACCCTCCCACATTCCCACTATCCCTAATCCTTTGTCGTACTGTATTATTTTTTATATCATTCCTTCCCCTTGAAGCTTTTATCTCGTTATCTCTCTCTCCCTCTCATTTATTTTCGATTTTGTTATTGTCTCCGATTTCCCTCCATTTTCCCTCACACGTCTCGACTCACCGACTCGTCTCCAACGATCGTTTCATCCCTTACTCATCTCCCCCTTTGCACAGCTTGCCCATTTTTTCCCATCCAAATTCTATCCTCTACGTTGCCGCCACCCGTTTCCTCGACTCAGCGTTTATGTTAGTTTCTAACTCCCGCCTTCCCATTCCCCCCCACCCAAATTAATCTCACCCCTCTTCCCTCCCACCTTATGTACGTGGAATTAATTTCCATGCGTCTCTCCTTTCTCTCTTGTCTCCCTCCATCCCTTCCTCCGTCCGTTATCATCTCACCCTCTCGTCCCCTCCTCCTCCCTCCGCCCAACACGACCCGCCGAATACCTTCCCCTTCCCCCTCCTCCTCCCCCTCTTCCCCTTCTTTCCCTTTGTCTGCGCCTCCCAACTAGTCGTCCTCATCAAAAACGTATGCCGGCCTCCTCATACCCCCTGCCGTATTTGCGTTATCCTTAACTCGATCTGCTCTCAAACCTTATTCTATTAACTTTATGTCCATTGCATGCCGGGGAGTTATCTCCTCTCGCTCGCACTCCCGTCAACTGCCTCCACACTCCCCTCCCTCTTCCTCTCCCCCTCCACACAGTCTGAACTCATGTCTGACTTTTCTTCGCCCCGTTCATCCACCTCCACTCTCTCTCCGCATTCGTCTTTTGCCTTTTTGCTTGCCTGTGCGCCGTTTCATGTATTTCGTCCCCGATCTCTCCTTCACGCACCACCTCCCCTCCGACACCCATGCTCCGCCATCCCATCCTGCTTCCCACCCCACCCCTGATTCCTTCATTCCCTTTCCCCGAATCATCCTCCTTCGCCATCCCCCACCGCCCCTAATTCCCTCCCTATCCAGAAACCTCGACTTTCTATTGTCTCTCCGATCCGCGCGCCCCGTTTTTTCCACCGCTGGCTCCCAATTAACTCTCTTCCACCGCCATCTGCACGCTTTCTCCCTCTCTCCCTCTCTCTCCCTTCATATCCATCCCCTTTAACCTCCTCCTCTTCTCTCGTCCTTCGCTTCTTGTACCTCTCCCAGGACCCTTCTTCCCCTATGACGGGTAACCCGTTTCCACATTCCTTCCTCCCGTTACCCGTTCGTCGAATTTTATCCCGTACATCATTATCATCTCCGGATTCCGCTGCTTTCCCTTCCCTCGCCAGCCCTAATCCTTTTTCATTCATTTCTTCTCTGTAATCTTCCCCCATCCACGCACGCTATTACCTTTCTCCTCTCGATTCCCGCCGTTACCACCCCTCCCATGTACGACTCGGGATCGTCTTATTTTGTTTTCTCCGTTATTGAATTTCCTAAAATTATCCGTCCGTTTTTTTCTCCCTCTCCCCTCCGTCAGTTTGCTTGTGCACTCACTCTCTCCTTTTTCTTCCTCCTCCCCTACTTCCCCCTTCGCAATTCCCTATATCTCGCTTCATTATATGAATCGCTCTCTCCCCTGATCACCCTTTCCCATTTCCCCTTCTGCTCAACCCCCCTCCCCCACCTTCGCTTTCCTCCCGTCTCACCTTTCACCCTCTCCTGTTTCTTTCTCTCTCTTTCGTCCCGCCTCCCTCTTTTTATTCCCCCCGGATCGCCCTATATTTCCAGCCCTCCTCATGTCTGCTCTAATCTCGACTTCATTTCCCTCCTCCGGCTCTCCCTCCTCCTCCGTCATCCCTTCGCTTGGGGTACCTCCGTCTCCTCCCTCCCCCACCCAAAAGTCTCTCTCCCAGCACCCTCAAAACAGCTATGCTCGGCTTTCCTCCCCCCCCCGCGTCCACACCCCCTTCCTCCCTCCACAAACTCCTTCCTTCTCCCACAGCCTCCGTTCCCTCCTCCGCCTTCCACTTTTCTCTCCGAGCCGCGCACCCCCGGGGCTCACTCCTTTATCCGGCCGACAACCATAATTAATGGATGGATCCTGGTCATGTGATCTCGATTCATGCCATTGGAGGAGGAGAGTTTTTGAGGGTTGCAAATCGGGGAGGGGGGCGAGCTAAAGAGGGGAGGGATGGAGTGCGAGCGGAAGAGGGGGCCGAGGAGGAAAAGTGGGAGGATTACGGATACCTTCGGGGAGGTGGGCAGAGGGGCGGGATGGTAGGCACGGGATTGGGGTTAGGGAGAGGTAAGGGGACCTGCTCTGGAGGGGTGGTGCTATGAGATGGGAGAAGGTAAGCGGCTTTTGAGGTGGGAACGGCGAGAGAGGGTGGATTCCCAGGTTTGGTGGAGCGTACGCAAAATGCTTATCGTTTGCATCTTCTCCTTCTCTATCCTTCTCCCTTTCTCTTTCTCTCTTCCTCGTCCTCATTCTCTTCCTCTCTCTCTATCTCCTCGCAGGTGAGTGGCTCGAGCGAGATGGGAAATGCCCCAGACTCCGCCAGCTGCTAAAAATGGCGTGGTATTCCATCTCAACAGTTGTGGCACGGGATGGGCTTAGGGCAGAGGGTTTCCTTCTTCTTTTTTATATCCCTCTCTCCCCGTTTTCATTTTTATCCCCCCTCACCCTCTTACCCGTCGGCCTCCTCCTCGGGATTGGTGTGGTGCGGATTCGTTTGGCGAGCGCGGGAGGGGAAGGAAGGAGGGAGTGTGAGATTGGAGGTGGGGCTAGTGTTGGTGAATTTTCGTCGCTTGAGGATTCCTGGCTATTCACGGAATCTAATGGAGAGAAAAGGGTCCTCGAGGAGGCTTGAGGCGATGCCGCGCTTAAATATAATTCGTGTTTGCATTTTCGGCCATTTTCTGGACGTAAATACTTTCTGCCCGCATTCTTTCCGTGGGATTCTAAACAACTAGAGTCCCCGGTGTCATTAAATGGAAATATTTTCAGGCATGCGTGACTTTTGTTGTTTTCGAAGTGTTTTCATATTTTCACAAATTTTTGAGTTTCATTTTAATGGCCATCGTGATTAATAATATTCCTAAAAATCATTTGAATTTTATGGGAAGCCGTACTCTTGATTCTTCCCATAATATTCCTACGGCCGTAGCTACCGTTCGCTTCAACATCAATTGAATTGTTTTTAGTTCCGTTTTCACATATGAAGCTATTTCATTTGTATTTCGCTGCACGGACACACGTCATAATCGGACGTCTTTTATTTATATATGTACACAATGTTTACATAGACCTTCTATATTTCTATATAAAAACACCGATCCACCAACAAAAGCTTCTCCCTTTTTTATGTTTAAGAAAATCTCGGAAAATAATCCGCTTTAATAGGTTTTTTTTAAAGTTCTGAGTGTCGAAGAACTTTATTAAAAGACCATCTCATAATTTATTCAGATTGACAAACAATACATATATTCCTTTTCGACCATTCGAAACTTGAGTGGTCCGATGGCGCGTGGTGATTAAATACTAGGGTAGGCCGAAATCTAATGCACACATGCTTATAGACCACAAACAAAATGATCTTCAGAAGCACTCCTGGTGGTACGTGAAATTAACATTACCCCTCAACACGCATGCGCAGGTGTGAGGTCGTTATATTCATCCAGTGCATATTGAAAAGCGGTAGTATGGAGGCGTGTTATAGTGCTATGTCAACGTGAGTTAAACAAACAGCGTGCTGTTATCTAATTTTTAACTGCTGAAAAAGTGACTCCTACTGAGATTCATCGTCGTATAAAGGCTGTTTACGGTGACGATGCCGTTGATAGGTCTATTGTAAATCTATGGGTAGAAAAATTTCGTGGTTTTGAGCCTGATAAAGCCATAATTGTTGATGAAACACGCAGCGGAAGTCCGATCACTGCAACAGACGATACACAACGCAAACCCTTCGAAGATTTGATTCAAAATGACCGGCGAATTACTCAAAAGCGTGTCGCAAACCATTTGGAATATCAAAGGAACGTGTCGGCTTCATTAGTGAACAATTGGGAAACCGCAAAATCTGTGCACGATGGGTACCGCGCCGCTTGAAAAAACTAATGTATACGTTGCAAATCACATTTTATTTTGGCTTTAGGCCATATCATAAAGTGCTTGATAATTATAGAAAATTAGATTATCACTTTTAATTGACAGAAATTAGTCCTTTTTGTCACAGTTGCTGTAATGCATTGTTACTTTTTAAAGTATTTTCCGAATACATTTCTCTAAATACATATTTCTTTATTTCATTCTTAAATAATGCTTTTATTTTAGAAACAGGAGAATTTATATATTTTTATGGCGGGTTTTAGCTTCAGGCAGGCAGGTAGCTGCAAAAACCCGCACACTAATATCACTTAGTGTTTACG